>CM068299.1:32657180-32938609 GCA_034768395.1 Linum lewisii | reverse complement strand
AAGAGACACATCTCCGGATCATCCCGTCAAGACTGATGCGGTATAAGAAAGGCTCATCCCAGAAGTATGACTTGGCTTCTTTAAAGAGCTTTTTGCGTGCATTGAAATCCAATTCAGGAGGTACAATGCCGTGTGAGAGATAGTTAGCCAGAGTTGCATACCAAGGCTCATCTGAATCGGCGGCATTACTCAGATCTTGAGCGTGAGGAATTGCCTAGGGCTCGATAGCTATGCTGTTAACCTGTTCATACGTTTCAACACGCAATAGCTCGTCAGGGAAAGAGTCATTGATAGGGGTAGTAGACTTACCTGTTTGTGATTCCTCCAATCGGGAAAGATGATTCGCTGCTAGATTTTCTGCTCCCTTTTTGTCTTTAATTTCAATGTCGAACTCTTGGAGTAGAAGGATCCATCGGATGAGACGTGGCTTCGAGTCCTGCTTGGCTAATAAATGGCGCAGAGCAGCATGATCTGTGTAGACAATGGTATGTGAAAGAACCAGATACTGTCTAAACTTATCAAAGGAGAAAACGATAGCCCGAAGCTCTTTCTCCGTAGTAGTGTAGTTCCTCTAAGCACCATTGAGCGTCTTGCTCGCAAAGTAGATAGGATGAAACCTCTTCTCCTTTCTTTGACCAAGAACCGCGCCCACGGCGAAGTCGCTAGCATCGCACATAATCTCGAATGGAAGATCCCAATCTGGTGCTGTAAGAATCGGTGCGGTGGTGAGTTGAGTCTTCAAGGTCTCAAAAGCTTCAAGACAAGCTTTATCAAAGACGAAAGGAACATCTTTCTCAAGCAGCTTCGTCATCGGAAGAGTGATCTTGGAGAAATCTCTGATGAATCTTCGGTAAAAGCCGGCATGACCAAGGAAACTTCGCACTGTCTTAACTGAGGTCGGCAGTGGTAAGCTGGCAATGGTCTCAAGCTTGGCACGATCGACTGCTATACCTGTCTTAGATATTCTATGGCCAAGAATAATACCTTCTGTAACCATGAAGTGACACTTCTCCCAACTAAGTGCCAGGTTGGTCTCCTCACAACGAGCTAGCACCTTATCCAGATTAGCCAGGCACTTAGAAAATGAATCTCCATAGACGGAGAAGTCATCCATGAACACCTCTACTACATTCTCTACCAGATCTCCAAATATTGCAAGCATGCATCTCTGAAAGGTAGCAGGTGCGTTACATAAACCAAAAGGAATACGACGATAAGCAAACGTACCGAATGGGCATGTGAAGGTCGTCTTCTCTTGATCGGCAAGCTCGATGGGGATCTGAAAGTAACCGGACATCCCGTCCAAGAAGCAGTAGTATTCATGCCCAGCCAATCATTCAAGCATCTGATCAATGAACGACAGTGGAAAGTGATCCTTCTTGGTGGCATCATTTAATCGTCGATAATCGAAACAGACTCTCCATCCGGTAACTGTTCGGGTAGGAATGAGCTCACCCTTTGGATTAGGGATGACTGTAATTCCTCCTTTCTTCGGAACGACTTGAGTCGGACTGACCCAAGGACTGTCCGCAATAGGATAGATGATACCGGCATCTAGAAGCTTGAGCACTTCTTTCTTTACAACTTCCTGCATTAGAGGGTTAAGTCGGCGTTGGGGTTGTCTAACTGGTTTGAATTCTTCATCAACAACTATCTGATGTTTGCAGAAGGTTTCAGAGATGCCTCTGAAGTCTGCCAACTGCCAGGCAATAGCTCGGACATGCTTCTTGAGTAGTCTGATCAGTTGCTCTTTCTGCTCGGGAGATAGATTCGAACTGATGATGACAGGTAACTGGCAGTCCTTTCCCAGAAATGCGTATTCTAAGTGGTCAGGCAGCTCCTTCAAAGTAAGTTCTGGCGGATTCTCATATGAAGTGGTAATCCGACTCGAAGCTGGCTCAATATGTGTAGGTGCGGTATTAGGTGTGAATGTCACCTTCTGTTCGTCTAGCTCATCTTGCCATAGGCACTGTTCTGGATCATCTAACGCATTATCAATCCCTGAAATCAAACACAACTCTAGCGGATCACTAGATAAAGCATTAGTAAGGGAGTTGGCCGCGACCAACTCTAGGGGATCAACAGCATAACATTTATCATCTTGGGCAACAGAATATCTCATGCTATCTTTAATGCAGAATGCAACACTCTCTTGTCCTACGCTTAAAGTTAACAGGCCTTGTTTGCAATTTATATTCACACACCAGCAGTTGCTAAGAAAGGTCGACCTAGGATGAGTGTTCCGTCTAACTCACGAGTATCTAAAACAACAAAATCTGCCAGAATAGTAAACGGACCATAGCAAACAGTTACATCTTCTATTATACCTCTAGGTCGTTTGACAGACCTATTGGCTAAGACGAGATGCAGAGTAATCAGTTTTAATTGCCCTAGATTCAGCTTTTCATATAAATAAACAGGCATAACATTAATAGAAGCACCAGAATCAACCAGACTGCGATCAATTTTAATGCCATTGATAATGCACGGTAATGTAAAAGAACCGGGATCAGGACACTTAGCTGGGGGTGGTGGCGGCTGTCGAATGGGAGATGGTGCACCTAGAATAGACACGCATTCATTAGTGAGCGTGATAGAGTACGCCTCCCCGTTCTTCACTTTCTTCACGAGATCCTTAAAGAATTTCGCAAGTGGTGGTATGATTTCCACAGCTTCAGTCACTGGTATCTTGATCTCTGCAGTCTTAAGCACATTATACCACTTCTTGTACTGAGCGTCGTGATCCTTAGCCTTGCTCCTTGCAGCTTTCGGGAAGGGAATCCGAGGAACATATGGCGCCAGAACAGGCTCAGGAGCTGTCCTGGGCGGATTAGGAGGAGGAGCAGATGCTTCTTCTTCCTCTTCTGTGATATCTTCTATTTCTGGCATATCCATGGCAGCACTAGTATCCGGTATTATGCCAGGTTCCGGAGCCTTGGGATCAGTTGTTTGCTTGCAGCTCCTAGTGGTAATAGCTTGAGCGTGTTCGCTCCTTGTATCGGAATCTGCTTGAAATGCTTCTGGATTAAGGAGGGGATTGCTAGTAAAAAGTCTAGCCATGGTGTTTACAACGTCCTCTATTCTTTGACTTTGAGCCCTTTGTCCTTGATTAAGTGCCGCTTGAGCTTTTAACTGAATGTCACGATCGTCAAGTCAGCTCATGATCTGATCAAACTTCCTCTCATAATCCATTTCCTTATTGTAGTACGGCTTAGCCTGAGACTGGTGTTGTCGTCCAACGAATCCCGGAGGTCTATAATAAGGATCTACTAACCGGTTGCTCTGCTTCCGTGGCACGTAATTTCTGTAACCGGCGTAGCCTTTCTGATTATTAGCGAAGCCCTAATCAACGAAGTTTATCTCTTCCGTGGACCAGACTTCTACTGTACCGAAATTGAGGCAGCTTCCACCGTTGTGAGCACATGATCCACACCATCCACAGTCAACCAAAAAGACGGTAGCTGACGGAGAGTCGAGAGGAATACCAGCTGCTTGCAGATGCTTCAGAACTTCTGCCTTGATCTGCTCTGCAACATTTATCTGACTCTGGCTCTGACTCTTGGTTCCTTCTATTTGCCTCTCCCAGTTTCTAGTTTTTGAAGCACAGTCAGCAAAATGCAGAAGAGCATCCTGAGGAGTGAGAGCGGTGCAATCTCCACCAGCTAGGGTGTTGACCCAGTTTGCAGATTCTTTGCGGATACCACGAGCAAAGAATTCAGCCAGCTGTCTTTGTTCATACCCATGGTGAGGACAGTCAAAGAGAAGGGATTGGAATTCATGCCAAGTGTCATACAGGCTTGCATCCTCTCTCTGAGTGAATCTAGAGATGCATTCTTTATAAGCAGTTGTCCTTGCAGGAGGAAAGTATTCCTCAACAAAATCTTGAGCCAATGTATCCCAGTTAGTGTAGTGACCTGGCGGTTTACTGCTGAGCCACTGCTTAGCAGCACCTCTGATAGAAAACGGGAAAGCACGGAGATATAATGCATTCTTGTTGAGATTCCCAGACTTGAAGGTGTCGCAGACAGCCAAAAAGTTGGTTATGTGTGTGCAGGGATTATCATCTGGTCTTCCCTCGAATTGTATGTCCCTAGAGATTAGCTCCAAGAGAGGAATCTGAATCTCATAGTCAGGATCATCGTCATTAGTAAGCACGGTGATGGGTGATCGGAGATTAGATGCGCGCGGCTTACTATAGTCCGCAACACTCTTAAGAGTAACCATTGTGGTGAAGGAAGATGGGACGGAAGTGATCTGCTTCTGTACCTGCTATGATCTGCACGAGACAAAAACAAGCACAACTGGTGTAAAATCGACGTGTGATGGGAAGTGAAAGATGGAAAGGTAGAAGAATAAAAATGCCAACTCTTCTTTCAACGAAATAGAGGCGACCGTCCCTGGCAACGGCGCCAATTTGATGAACCTAAGATCGCTGTTCGGGTTCAAACAAATAACTAACAAAGCTACAAAAGCTAGGGTAGATCGTATTCCAGGGGTTTCCTCTACTTCCTTACTCAAAGATGTTGGCAATTTAATTCAAGCTTAAACACGAGTTGTGCGTGGTGTGAGTTCCACGACTTATATACTAAAACGCAAAGATAAGAAGAAATGAAAAATCAAAACGAAGAAAGATTGTAGATTGATTAATTGACTAGAAAGATGACAGACAAGCTTAGACTTCGAATCCCCCTTAGATCACCAAGGCAACAGCAGTCACAGACCAGCGATTTTCGATTCTAATTCATTGATTACATAGACACCATCATAACTCCTGACCCTTAGGTTTAAGACTGGCGAACGTTCGCTCTATCCAATCTAGCTACCATGATTAATTAGCCGCCTGGGTACGGTCGCCTCTCGCAACGACTTAACTTAACTGGTGCAAATTCTAGTGATTAATGAGTTACTCTAGCAATGGATCAACCCTAATCGGTTCCTACGAAAGGCACACTCCAATTATAAGGTTGACTGTTCGATTTGGTGTTTTAAAGTAAGGCGAGCATTCGCTTCTATCCTTAGCTTAACAAGAATCTAATCTAGGTGGCCAAACCAGACAAGAAACACATAAAACGAAGAACAAATCAAACATGAAAGATGAAACTGAATGAATTTTGAATCTAATCACCGCCGATCCATGACCGCTTTAAGCCCTGGGTCACTTAGGGTTCATCTAATCTAAGCTACATGAGTTTATCTACTCATATTCAATACAGAAGAATCGAAGACAGACAAGAAATACATCTTAGATAGGAAGACAGAGAAGAACTGCAAAACCTAATTTCGATGCTTCCTGGCAGCTCCAATCTGCTGGATTTTCAACTCCTAGCACTGTCTCTCCGAGGTGGATGGATGGCGTCACGATCCGTTCCTGCTCCTCGAACTCTATCTACTCCCCCTATCTCTCTCTCTGTCGTGGTTGGTGTGTGTGTGTGTTCAGTTGTAAAAAGTGATATCTCCCTTTTGATTACCGCCGAGTTCTCTATTTATATCAACCCGAAAAACTTCTTCATACTCGGGGCAGTGGAGTCCTTCTTACATTTTCGGCGAAAACCCAAGGGTATTTTCGCCGAAAATACATGTGTAAATGAGGCAGGCGTTTTCTTTGACTTGAGCTATTTCTCCGGTTGATTTATGTGTGATTCTTCGGGGTTCCAACGTCTAAGACACGTCCTCGGCTATCGTATTCGATGGCAAAAACCTGTGCTAACATAAAAACACTGGAAAACCATCAAATAGACCCGAAACGGGCCAAGGTAACACAAATGGTACGAGATAGGGCAATCGATTGAATATTCGTTATTCTACCCTAAAAACCATGTCTTAAGCAAAGAAATGTCGCTTAAACGAGGCTGATAATCACGTAAAATTGAGTGTCATCAAATCGGTTTCGGACCGAACACTTAATTGGTTTCGCCGAAAATCTCCTTTGACTCGGCACCAGTTGATTTGCACTATTGTTTTCGCCAAAGATGTAAGCTTATTTTCGCCGAAGATGCAAGTGTGAATGGGCAGACTTTCGGTTTGACTTGATCGGCTCCTTGGATCGATTCCGGTTTGATTCCTCGAGGTTCCAACGCCTTAGACACGTCCATGGCTACTCTATTTGACGGGCAAAAACCTGTGCTAACATAAAAACACTAGAAAACCATCAAATAGACCCGAAACAGGCCAAGGTAACACAAATGGCACGAGATAGGGCAATCGATTGAATATTCGTTATTCTACCCTAAAAACTATGTCTTAAGCAAAGAAATGTCGCTTAAATGAGGCTGATAATCACGTCAAACCGAGTGTCATCAGAGTCCTATTTAGAATTCTAAAGAGGACTTTAACTAATCCTAATCTAGACTAAAAGAAGGGAAAATTCGGACTCCAACCCTACAAGGGAAGAGAATCCTACCTAAACAAGAACTCCTAAAAAGGAGGCTGGAAAATCCTAAAAACAGCTAAACGGGTTCTGGAAATATTAGCCAAATAAATACTAAACAAATTCGTAAAATCCTAATATTTTTCAGATCACTAGTGGACTCCATGGGATACAAATTTCATGTTGGACATCAGCCCAAATTCTGTCTCCAAGTAGCCCATATTCGTCACTCTTTGTCGGGCTACAAATCTGTCCAGAAATTCAGCTTTGCTTAGTATTAGTCCAGCTTTGGCCCGTGGCTGCTCGGTCATGGGCTGACCTCTTGGCTCTACTCCAAGGATGAGCTCTCCTTCTTCTCCTCTTGGATCAGGCTCAGGTGGTGGCCTGATCACAGCTCCGGGCATGGGCTTCCTCGAATCAGCATCCGAGTCGTACTCTTTAGGGCTCCATCCATGCCCTACTAGGACTTGTCCTAGCCCTATCTCCTTCAATACTCCTCCAAATTGGGATCCGTTTGTTGGAGAGTAATCCTGGGGCCATAAGGATTCCAGTGCCTTTGGAAAATCCCGAAAGGCATGGGTCAATTGTTCGCTGGGCCAAAAGTGCTCCTCTGACGGGCGCTGGCATGGGCCCTGTGCCTGTGGCAGGCTTAGCTTGGGGCCATCTTTAAATCTGTCCAGGCCTTTTGAGTTCTGCTTCGAGCATTCTTTCCAGGGTACCTTCGGGATGTCTTTAGGGGCTGGTGTTGGTCCAGAGCTCGTGGCATTCGACATGGGGGCTAGGATGGGTGCTAGGCTCGGTCCGGGGTCCGGGTCTGGGATCGGTGTCAACATCAGCTCCTGGCGGGTGATGAACCGGAATTTGGCTGGAGTAGGAGCTGGCCTTGGTGCGTGGCTGAGGATCAGCATCCTCCCAGGTGCATCTTCTAGCTCCGGGGCTTGGACTCTTCTAGGCTCCGGTGGGGGTGCTGTTGTAGGCCTGGGGCCGGTGTACTCTCGGCCCGGCATCAGTGCTGGGGCTGGGTCGGCATCAGTTGTGTCCAAGCCAGGCTTAGTGACCAGGATCACATCATTCCCCTCTTATTGAAGAGTATTCGTCCTCGAATCCTTGCCTGATAGTCCGTTAGAAATAATAAAATTAATCACAGGGGAGTATAGGACTTGACCTGGTTGTTCATGGACGCTCCTTGGGGGTTTGGACTGCAACGAGGCTGGTACGGGTGCTTCGGGGTAGGCCAGTGCCGCGTCGGGGTCGGGTGGCGTCGGGCCCAGGGTGGACAGGGCGGCGCCGGGGTCGGGCGGCTTTGGGCTGGGGGTGGACAGTGCGGCGCCGGGGTCAGGCGGCATCGGGTCGGGGTCAGACTACGTTGGGACGGAGTCAGGCGGCTTCGGGCTGGAGTCAGGCGGCGTCGGGCCTGGGTCAGTCAGGGCGGCACCGGGGTCATGGGGCCCGTCAGGTGTTGGGGCCGGGCATTGGGGCGCTTGGGCTAGGCGCTCGGGTGCCGGGGCTGGGCGCTCGGGTGCAGGGGCTGGGCGCTGGGGCGCCGGTGCTGGGCGCTTGGTATGACAACCTGGAAGAATCTAGAAGCTTGGGGAGAATTCTAGTATCATATGGGGAGACACTTGGGGGAACATTCTAGAGATAAATTGTAACCACTGGATCAGGTAGATCGTAGCCGTTCATTTACAAGGAGGATGCCTATAAAAGGAGCATCTCCCCCTCATTTGTAGATCATCTCAGAATATTGGAGAATAGAGATAATAAGAGCAAAGAGTTCCCCCACTTTGAGTTCTCTTGTGAGTTGAGAGTAAGGCTGGTCTAGTGTCAAGTAGAGGCTTGAGCACTAGACGCCGCACGGAGAAGTAAGTCTGTGACAGTTGGTATCAGAGCACGGTTCCAAGCTTATTGAGGAAGAAGCTTGACCGTCAAGAGGATGGCATCTGGAGGATTTGAAGAGAAGGCTGGGCTCGACTCTCGTGGAAGGAACGCAGAGAAGGATCCAAATGCAAGCGAGCAAAGGAAGGACAAGTCCCAATCGAGAGCTCGAGACTTGATAGCCATGGAGGAGAGGATGATGCGGGTAGAGCTTAAGGTGGCCGATCAAATCACAACCATCGAAGATTTGAGTCAAGGCGCTGCCGAAGTTGACGAAAACATGAAGGCACTCCGTGAAGAGGTACATAACTCCCTCAACACAGCCATGGAAACTTTGAAGGAAGCCTTTCGTGCCGAAATGGAGGAGCTAAGGAGTGACATGGCCTTGTGCAAAAGGGCCATGGCTCAAGGAGCGATCTCAGCCACACCACAAGTGAGGGTGGATGTCCCAAGACCCAAAAGTTATGGCGGTGCAAGGAACGCAAAAGAACTAGAGAATTTCCTATGGAGCATGGAACAATACTTTGAAGCAGCTGGGTTGCGGGACGACACCTCTAAGGTACGCACTGCCCCATTATACTTGATCGATATTGCTATATTATGGTGGAGGAGACGCCAAGGTGATGTGGAGAAAGGCCCCTGCGTAATGAATACTTGGGACGACTTCAAAAGGGAGATTAAGAAGCAGTTTTACCCAGAGAATGTTGAGTTGGATGCCCGTTCAAGATTGAGGAGATTGGCCCACAAAAGAGCTATTCGTGAGTATGTAAAAGAGTTCTCGAAGCTACTACTAGAGATCCCGGACTTCCCGGACAAGGAAGCGCTATTCGCTTTCCTCGATGGGCTACAACCTTGGGCAAAGATGGAGTTGCAAAGGTGTGGTGTCCAAGACTTAGCTAGTGCTATGGCGGTTGCTGAATCACTCATTGAGTTCAAAAGGGTGGACAAGCCGAGAGAACAAAGACCTTTCAAAGGAAAAGGTGTGGGAGACTCAAGAGGACACGCCTTTGAGGGTAGACCTAGCTCACCATATGAAGGGCACAACAAAGGGAGTAGAGGCGGAAGAGATGAGAAACAAATTGCTTGCTTCCTCTGTCAAGGTCCCCATCTCGTGAGGGATTGTCCGAAAAGAAACAAATTTGCAGCCATGTGCTTGAAGGATGACGAAGGAAAAGAAGAGGAAGAGGTGGAATCAAAGTTGAGTTCTCTAAGGATGCTTAGCTCCATCAAATCAGAAGCGGAGGCTTCTAAGAAGAAGAAGCAAAGTGGCCGATGTTTTGTGGAAATCAAGATTAAAGATGGGCAAACTCTAGCCTTCATAGACACTGGAGCCAACGACAATTTCCTAGACTTAAAGGAAGCAAGGCGGCTAGGCATCACATACGAGGAGAAGGAAGGGTGGCTCAAGGCGGTCAATGCCGAACCAATGCCAATATTTGGGGTAGCAAAGATGGTCCCCATTGCCTTCAGAGAATGGGAGGGAGTTATAGATTTCCATGTGGTCACCATGGATGATCACCCTGCTGTCCTTGGAATCAACTTCATGGATAGTGTCAATGCAATACCTATGCCCTTCGCTAACACAATGTGTATCCTTGAAGAAGGGAACACCTGTACAGTACCCATGCTAAGGGAAGGAAATCAGCTCAAGTCCCTCTCGGCTATGCAAGTGTCGAAAGGGGTCAAAAGAGGAGAGCCAACATTCTTGGCAACCTTGAAGATGGAAGGAGACAAACCTGTAGCCAAAGAAGTTGAAGCTCGATCAGGGAAGTGCTCGAAGAATTCAAGGATGTTATGCCTCCCGAACTCCCGAAAGAACTTCCGCCAAGCCGAGGGGTGGACCACAAGATAGAATTGGAGATAGGAGCGAGACCGCCGGCCAAGGCCCCATATCGAATGGCCCCACCCGAGCTAGAAGAGTTGAAGAAACAGCTAAAGGAGTTGTTGGATGCGGGCTACATCCAGCCCTCCAAGTCCCCATTTGGAGCCCCTGTCCTTTTCCAGAAAAAGAAGGACGGATTAATGCGACTTTGCATTGATTACCGAGCGCTCAACAAAGTCACAGTAAAGAATCGATGGCCTATTCCCAACATCGCGGATTTATTCGATCAACTTGGCGGAGCAAGGTGGTTTACCAAGTTAGATCTCCGGTCGGGGTACTATCAAGTGAGGATTGCCAAGGGAGATGAGCCTAAGACCGCTTGTGTGACAAGGTATGGCTCTTACGAATTCAATGTCATGCCATTTGGATTAACCAATGCCCCTGCTACCTTTTGCACACTAATGAACCAAGTGTTTGAGGAGTTCTTGGATGAGTTCGTAGTGGTCTACTTGGATGACATCGTTATCTACAGTAAAACGCTTGAAGACCACGTGACACACCTCCGCAAAGTCTTCAATGCCCTACGGGAAAACAAGTTGTACGTGAAGAAGGAGAAGTGTGAGTTTGCGGCTAAAGAAGTCCCCTTCCTTGGACACATCATTGGTGGAGGAGTATTAAAGATGGATGGATCAAAGATAAAGGCAATTCAAGACAGGGAACCACCTACGAAAGTCCCTGAGTTAAGATCTTTCCTTGGACTAACTAACTACTATCGACGGTTTATAAAGGGGTATTCAACCATCACCACACCCTTGACGGATCTCCTAAAGAAGAACAAGGTGTGGGAGTGGTCGGAGCAGTGCCAAGGAGCATTCCAAAAGCTAAAAGGTGCAATGAGCGAGGAGCCGGTGCTAGCCCTACCCGATCCAACAAAGCCCTATGAGGTACAAACCGATGCTTCAGACTTTGCTATAGGAGGGGTACTGATGCAGGAAGGACATCCTATTGCCTTCGAGAGTCGAAAGCTAAATGATACAGAGAGGCGCTACACCGTGCAAGAAAAAGAGATGACATCGGTGGTGCATTGCCTTCGGGTATGGAGACATTACTTATTGGGGGCGCACTTTGTGGTAAATACCGACAACGTAGCAATTAGCTACTTCCTCACCCAAAAGAAGCTCACCCCCAAACAAGCAAGATGGCAAGACTTCTTGGCAGAGTTTGAGTTTGCGATGGAATACAAACCGGGGAAAGCTAACTCGGTCGCTGATGCACTTAGTAGGAAAAGTGTGCTAGCAGCCATTAGCACACCAAAAGTGGACACGAGGGAAAAGATTCGAGAAGGGCTGAAGCATGACCCCTTGGCCAAAACCATTATTGATCATGTGAAAGAAGGGAAGACTAGGAAATTTTGGATGAGGGAAGATTTACTCGTAACAAAGGAAGGGCGGATGTATGTGCCAAAGTGGGACAATCTACGAAGGGAGATAATGAAGGAATGCCACGACTCAAAGTGGGCGGGTCACCCAGGCATCAAGCGCACTCAAGCACTGATCGAGGAAGCCTTCTATTGGCCACGAATGCATAATGATGTGGAGTTGTATGTTAGGACTTGCCTGGTCTGCCAGCAAGACAAAGTGGAACAAAAATGCCCTGCTGGATTACTTGAGCCCTTGCCCACACCTCAAAGGCCATGGGAGAGTGTAAGCATGGATTTCATCATTGGACTCCCTAGAGTTGAAGAATGTGGCTCCATCATGGTGGTTGTGGATCGATTCTCAAAATATGGAGTCTTCATTCCTGGTCCGAAGGATATGACGGCTGAGGGAGCTGCTAAGTTGTTCTTCAAACATGTGGTGAAGTATTGGGGCATCCCCATGAGCATTGTGAGCGACCGAGATGGACGATTCACGGGAAACTTCTGGAAGGAGCTGTTCAAGATCATGGGGTCAGACTTGAACTTCTCAACAAGCTTCCATCCCCAAACTGATGGACAAACAAAACGGGTGGATGCCTTGTTGGAAGTCTACTTAAGGCACTACGTGAGCGCCAACCAGCGAGATTGGGTCAAGCTAATGGATATAGCACAATTCTCGTACAACTTGCACAAAAGTGAGGCCACAAGTATGAGCCCTTTCGAGTTGGGAATAGGGCAACAGCCGTTAACCCCGAATACGGTTACCTTGAGCTACACCAGTAATAGTCCTGTTGCTTACAAGTTTGCGAAGAGTTGGCACGAGAATGTGGAGCTAGCAAAGACCTACCTCTCCAAGGCATCCAAAAAAATGAAGAAGTGGGCGGATAAGAAGAGGAGGCACTTGGAATTCGAAGAAGGAGACCTAGTAATGGTGAAGTTCTACCCCTACCGGTTCAAACACCTCAAGAATGTGCACAAGGGTCTTCTACTACGTTATGAAGGGCCCTTCCCAGTAGTAAAGAAGGTCGGCCGAGTTGCCTACAAGGTGGAGGTGCCGTCCCACCTAGAGATTCATCCAGTGTTTCATGTGAGCCAATTGAAGCCCTACCATAACGACACAGAAGACCCTAGACGGAAAGAATCAAGAAGGGCACCCACACTTGTGACAACCGCACACGAAAGGGAGGTGGACACAATAATGGCACATAGAGTCATCCCACGAAGAGGAGTTCACCCAAGCTACAAACAATACCTCGTCACTTGGAAGGGACTACCGGATTGTGAGGCAAGCTGGGAAGATTAATTAACCCTATGGCAATACAAGGACCTAATCCAAGCATTCCATGAAGAAGCCACGATGAGGACGTCACAAGATTAGGTGTGGGAGAATGTGACAACCTGGAAGAATCTAGAAGCTTGGGGAGAATTCTAGTATCATATGGGGAGACACTTGGGGGAACATTCTAGAGATAGAACATTCTAGAGATAAATTGTAACCACTGGATCAGGTAGATCGTAGCCGTTCATTTACAAGGAGGATGCCTATATAAGAAGCATCTCCCCCTCATTTGTAGATCATCTCAGAATATTGGAGAATAGAGATAATAACAGCAAAGAGTTCCCCCACTTTGAGTTCTCTTGTGAGTTGAGAGTAAGGTTGGTCTAGTGTTAAGTAGAGGCTTGAGCACTAGACGCCGCACGGAGAAGTAAGTCTGTGACATCGGGCGATGGGCGCTGGAGCGCAGGGGCTGAGCACTGGGGCGCTGGTGCTGGAAGTTGGGGCGCCGGGGCTGGGCGCTCGGGCGCCGGGGCTGAGCGCTGGTCGGGTGCTGGTGCTGGCGCTCGGCTGGTGCTGGAGAGGCGTTAGGCTGGTGCTGGGCTGCACGGCGCTGGGCTCGGGCCTGAGCTCGGTGCTGGGCCTAGTGTTGGGCACGGTGCTGGGCCTAATGCTTGGCACGGTGCTGGGCCTAATGCTTGGCACGGTGCTGGGCCTAGTGCTGTGCACGGTGTTGGGCCTAGTGCTGGGCACGGTGCTGGGCCTAGTGCTAGGCGCGGGCCTAGGCATGGTGCTGGCTCCCAAGGCTTCTTCCCTTTTCTCCGGCCTTTCCACCGTCGCTCGTTTGTTGGGGCAGGCTCTCACCGTGTGATCTCATTCTTGGCACTCATAACAAATAACCCTATTCGAATGATTAGCCCTAATATTCAAATTTACACTAGGTTTAGGGATACCTTGTGTGATTCGGCTCGGCCTTCCTTGATTTAATGTCGGGGCTAGAGCTTGAGCTATTCTAGCTCTACTCGTCCATGCTCTCCTTGGGAAATTTTCAGCTTCTCTTCGTTCCAACCTCCTAACCGAATCTTCTATGTCGTTTAGGGCTAGGCGTGCATTATTGATTTGAGGCTCCAACATAAGTAGCCTCAACTCTGTCATGGTTAGAAGAAACAAACACCAAAACCTTTTCTAATATGAATTTTCTGATACTCTTTTTCTAGGACTCAATGCAACAATAACTTAGTGGCTAAAGTAGGGTCGTGGCTCGGTGAATCACTACAAGCAACGAAAGCTAATCTATCCCCTTTTCTTAACACACTATTACAACGGAAATAAAGAACTTGGCAAGGGTGGCCTTGCTTTTTTTTGTTTTCTTTTTTCTGACTCTTTTGATATTTTTCGTTGATAGCTTGAACGACCACTAGCTTTTTATTTTCCTTACAATAACTCGAACAGAAGAACTAAATTGATGAAGATTTTCTTACACAATTTTCTAAGAACAAAAGTAAAGGATATGAATCCAGGGTTTCAAACCTGAAGACTGGGATAGATGTGGTCCTTGAGCTGAACCGTGCTCTGATACCAACAGATGTGATCCGCTGCATCCGTGGGCAGACGACCCTTAAACACAGTAAGTTGAGACCGTGCAATGAGGTAGAACCGTTGGGAACCGGCGGCGAATAAGTACTTTGACCCGTCGTCTGTATATAGCCGGGAACCAGAAGTGTCCAGTCGATGACGGCACGCCAAGAGATGGATGCTCTTGATGATAAGTCGGGGCCTTCAGTATCGCAACTTGCAGATACAATAAAGTTTCAAAACAAAGTTCTTTCAAAGGGCGTTTATTTCATAAAAGTCTTGGTTACAATGGGTGGCCGGCGGCCTCCTGATATAGGTGAGGGAACAAGCTCTCCTCCCTATTAACTACTTCCTAAATAAGAATAAAATAATAAAGAGTCCTATTTAGAATTCTAAAGAGGACTTTAACTAATCCTAATCTAGACTAAAAGAAGGGAAAATTCGGACTCCAACCCTACAAGGGAAGAGAATCCTACCTAAACAAGAACTCCTAAAAAGGAGGCTGGAAAATCCTAAAAACAGCTAAACGGGTTCTGGAAATATTAGCCAAATAAATACTAAACAAATTCGTAAAATCCTAATATTTTTCAGATCACTAGTGGACTCCATGGGATACAAATTTCATGTTGGACATCAGCCCAAATTCTGTCTCCAAGTAGCCCATATTCGTCACTCTTTGTCGGGCTACGAATCTGTCCAGAAATTCAGCTTTGCTTAGTATTAGTCCAGCTTTGGCCCGTGGCTGCTCGGTCATGGGCTGAACTCTTGGCTCTACTCCAAGGATGAGCTCTCCTTCTACTCCTCTTGGATCAAGCTCAGGTGGTGTCCTGATAACAGCTCCGGGCATGGGCTTCCTCGAATCAGCATCCGAGTCGTACTCTTTAGGGCTTCATCCATGCCCTACTAGGACTTGTCCTAGCCCTATCTCCTTCAATACTCCTCCAAATTGGGATCTGTTTGTTGGAGAGTAATCCTGGGGCCATAAGGATTCCAGTTCCGTTAAAAAATCCCAAAAGGCACGGGTCAATTGTTCGTTGGGCCAAAAGTGCTCCTCTGACGGGCGCTGGCATGGGCCCTGTGCCTGTGGCAGGCTTAGCTTGGGGCCATCTTCAAATCTGTCCAGGCCTTTTGAGTTCTGCTTCGAGCCTTCTTTCCAGGGTACCTTTGGGATGTCTTTAGGGGCTGGTGTTGGTCCAGAGCTCGTGCCATTCGGCATGGGGGCTAGGATGGGTGCTAGGCTCGGTCCGGGGTCCGGGTCTGGGATCGGTGTCAACATCAGCTCCTGGCGGGTCATGAACTGGAATTTGGCTGGAGTAGGAGCTGGCCTTGGTGCGTGGCTGAGGATCAGCATCCTCCCAGGTGCATCTTCTAGCTCCGGGGCTTGACCTCTTCTAGGCTCCGGTGGGGGTGCTGGTGCAGGCCTGGGGCCGGTGTACTCTCGGCCCGGCATCAGTGCTGGGGCCGGGTCGGCATCAGTTGTGTCCAAGCCAGGCTTAGTGACCAGGATCACATCAGTGAGTGATCATGATGTGGCTATCGACTCGACTTCGTCCGCTTCTAGATCCGCACTTTACAAACTCTGGCTAGGATCAAGGGCCACATTCAACATCAGCTCCTGGCGGGTCATGAACCGGACTTTGGCTGGAGTAGGAGCTGGCCTTGGTGCGTGTCTGAGGATCAGCATCCTCCCAGGTGCATCTTCTAGCTCCGGGGCTTGGACTCTTCTAGGCTCCGGTGGGGGTGCTGGTGTAGGCCTGGGGCTGGTGTACTCTCGGCCCGGCATCAGTGCTGGGGCTGGGTCGGCATCAGTTTTGTCCAAGCCAGGCTTAGTGACAAGGATCACATCAGTGAGTGATCGTGATGTGGCTATCGACTCGACTTCGTCCACTTCTAGATCCGCACTTTACAAACTCTGGCTAGGATCAAGGGCCACATTCAACATCAGCTCCTGGCGGGTCATGAACCGGACTTTGGCTGGAGTAGGAGCTGGCCTTGGTGCGTGTCTGAGGATCAGCATCCTCCCCGGTGCATCTTCTAGCTCCGGGGCTTGGACTCTTCTAGGCTCCGGTGGGGGTGTTGGTGTAGGCCTGGGGCCGGTGTACTCTCGGCCCGGCATCAGTGCTGGGGCCGGGTCGGCATCAGTTGTGTCCAAGCCAGGCTTAGTGACCAGGATCACATCAGTGAGTGATCGTGATGTGGCTATCGACTCGACTTCGTCCGCTTCTAGATCCACACTTTACAAACTCTGTCTAGGATCAAGGGCCACATTCAACATCAGCTCTTGGCGGGTCATGAACCGGACTTTGGCTGGAGTAGGAGCTGGCCTTGGTACGTGGCTGAGGATCAGCATCCTCCCAGGTGCATCTTCTAGCTCTGGGGCTTGGACTCTTCTAGGCTCCGGTGGGGGTGCTGGTGTAGGCCTGGGGCCGGTGTACTCTCGGCCCAGCATCAGTGCTGGGGCCGGGTCGGCATCAGTTGTATCCAAGCCAGGCTTAGTGACCAGGATCACATCAGTGAGTGATCATGATGTGGCTATCGACTCGACTTCGTCCGCTTCTAAATCCGCACTTTACAAACTCTGGCTAGGATCAAGGGCCACATTCGAGAACTCATTTTTTTCTTTTTCATTTTTTTCCATTTTTTTTATTTTTTTCCTACTGCATACTAGTGCTTGATTCAACACTTCACTTAGGTGTTGAACCTGCCTAGCTCATAGCTTTTGCCTTTGCTAGTGCTCAACCCGACACTTCACTTGGGTGCCGAGCTTGCCTAGCTTTACTTTTCTTTTGAGCATTTTCTTTTGCAAATTGGCCACTTGATCCTTAGCCCCTTACAACTTCCACACAAGATTTCGAATTGGATTCTGTCTAATCTCAAGCCACAATCACGAGGGATCAAAAAGAGAATGAAAAACATGGAAAAGGGGTGAAAATTCTGATTGCCTTCATCATTTTAGACCGGTGTTATCGAGTGGTACAAAAACACGTATCAAACCAATCAACCAACATACAAGAGTGATAAAATCTCTGTTCTGGCCTAGACTCATTTGATATCAGTGCTAACATGCAGGTTATATGTTCTAAGTGGAACAGTCTAAACGTCATTATGAAAGCTTGAAGTCAATTAAACACCAAAAGTCAAGAACCGAATGATTCTACAATAGAGGAATTTGACATTCAATCAAGATCATGCAAATCATCAAAGCATAGCCTTAGATTTCTACCGACAAATAATTACACCAAACCTCAAACTCCCCTACGACTAACATGAGCATTGTCCTCAATGATCAAGAGAGAGAGGGTAAGGTGGAACGAAGTTACCGCGTTGGTAGAGAGGAGCATAGGAGGTAATAGCGGTGAAAGAGTTCCATGATGATCCTTGGTGAAGAGTGATCCCAAGCGCTTGCCAACCTTATTCAAAAAGTTAAAACAACACAAAAACTAAAAAGAGCAAACAAGAGCAATAAAAGTAAAGATAACATGGGGTGCCTCCCAAGAAGCGCTTGGTTACCGTCTTAAGCTCGACGATACCTGTGTTAGGGTGCCCAACTTAGTACCTTATTGATGTCAAGTAGCTTCTTCCATGATGAAGATTGAGCTCCAAGAAACATCTTGGGAGAATGGTAGACTAGCCAATGCACATTGATGCTTGTATGACACTTGGTACCTTGGGGTGGCTTGCTACCTTTGAAATTTGGAACTTGAGGAAGAAAGTATGGTAGGGGGCCACCATTTAGCTCCATCGTCTCCAAGTTGGTGATGCCACTCAAGGAGTCTGCTGGTTCAAACATGGGCGGGTCCTCTTCCATTATCACTTTAGGGGGGGGGGGGGTAGAGATGCATGTCTCCTTGGGTTCTTGGCACAAATACTTCATGACCAAGCAAGAAAATTGAAGAGTACTCACAATCTTTGGTGGGGCCACAATAGGGTGGTGTTGGTCACTTTCGTGCTCCACTCTCGGTGCCACCTCTTCTTGAAGCGTCTCCAAATCATCTCTCACCTCCTCTAAAGGGTCATCATCCTCAAGTCTCCTTGATTCTTCTATCCTCACATCATCGTTACTTGGTGTGTCCTCAGGTAGAACATGTTCCTCAATCTCCTCCACTACCAACTCTTCTTCCGTGTCAAGCTCCTCGGATTCACAAGTGTCATCTTCATCATCGTAACCTTGCTCCAAATGATTGGGATGTTGTTCATTCTCAAGAATCTTCATGACGAGCTCTATGCTTTGGGATAAGCGGTTAACTCGGTTTGCATTATCCTCCGCAATTTGCAAGATCTCTAACATGAAAGGAGATGGAAGAGGTTTCTCATGGCTCATGAACTCCTCTTGGGGAAACTCAGTTTCTTCTTCTTCCATGACAAGCACTTCCAGTTCAAAGGTGTCGGTGATGAGCTTCACACTTTGAGTTAAACGATCCAACCGAGCCGCATTATCTTCCGTAATTTGCAACATCTCCTCAATTATGGGGCAAGGTGGAGAGTGTTGTTCATACTGTAGAGCTTCCTTGATGAGCGTCACGCCTTGAGCTAAGCGATTAAGTTGGTTCGCATTGTCTTGCGCAATCTTCAAAGCTTCCTCAAGCGTGGGAAGAGGTGGAGAAGGCTCCTCATAACTTACGAACTCCTCTCGAGGACGCTCGCTTTCTCTAACCATCTTAAAGAGCTCCTCTAGCATGGAAGGCGGTGGAGAATGTTGTTCATGACTTGTGAAATCCTCTTGATAATACTCCGGCAAGATTTGACGGTAGGGTGGAGAAGGATAAGGACATTGCTCATTCCACATGGGTGTTGAACTTGTTGTTCTTGACCCCACCATTGGTTATCTTCCTCACAAGTTTCTTGGTAGTAGTTGGGTGGAGTAGGATGACCATAGTATGGGTTAGGAGGTGGATTCCACCCTTGATAGGTGTCATAACCATTACTTCCATTCCATGAGTTCATCTTACTTGCAACCGTGCTCCCATTAACTAGATGAGGTAGAGGGCGGATTGGTAGATCTCTACAAAGAAGCACAACAAACACAACCAAGTAGTACAACAATGCGCAAGATTTAACTCACAACTATCAAGGTCGTATTCCACGAGGGCTCTCTCAAAAGCTAATACTCACACGGTTCATGGACGGTCTATTCTTTTGAAATTGGTTTTAGTTTGAAAAGGAAATGAAAACATAAAGGAAACTAAACAAGAAAGCAAAACAAAATGGTGCAAATCAAAGATAAAGGTGGTTCACTTGGAAAGATAGGTTCATCATGCTCAAGAGGAACAAATGCACAAACAAGCCAAACATGATCGAGGTTGCAATCGAATGACCACGCAAATCCCTTCTATAGACTCAATGCACTCTCGTCACACTAAATCTCTATCCTAGAACCACTCAACCTAGGCTCTCGCTCTCAAGCTAAGTGACTAAGGATGCATTAAAGGTGTTTGATGAAATGCCAAGCTACAAAACCCTCTCCTATGACTCTATGACCACTAGGCTAGACACCACACTCTCATGTCAATGTCCTAACACTAAGAGAATCATCAAAAGACTAATCAAAGTTCAATTGAATGAAAACCTAATGCACACCAAGTGTTCGATAAAATGCACAAGTGAGAAATCATGCAACTATGGTTGAATTGAGATGATCTAATCTCTTAGAACACACTCCCTTCAATCCCTAGACCTATGATGTGACTATATTTAGTTCATTTTAAGTCCTCGATTAGCCTAGGGATCCCCCATGTTTGATCTCATTTTGCTATGATTTATAGGCCTTTATGGATGTTTTATGCAAAGTGCCCTTTTGTTGCCCGGTTGCCACTTTGAGGCCAATTCTATGTCTATTGGAGTTGTTTTCTTTGAATTTTCAGGTCTTAGCATTGAAGTAATGGTGACAAGGAGCACGTAGGATCAAACGGGAGGTCAATCAAAGCTAGGACGGAGGAGATATGATCGTTGAAAAATTGAGAAAAATGCACCCTTCAATTGAAGAAGTTTTCGGCGAGAACTCTAAGTTCTCGACCGAAAACCAAATTACAGGAGACGGCCGTTCGATTTATGAAGACATTTTCAGCGAAAATATTGTATAATTTTCGCTGAAAATCTGTGAAGAAAAGCCAAACCGCTCGGTGTTTTTCAAAGATATTTTCGGCGAAAATCTTGTAGAATTTTCGCCGAAAATCCAGGCTATTTCCAGCGGTGCTATTTAAAGAGAGAGGGGTGGAAATTTTGGACAACAACTCATTATTCAGATTTCACACTTCATCAAAACCCTTTTCTCTCAACTTCTCAAATACTTTCTCCTCATCTCCAATCCACAACCCTAGAGCAAGGTGCAAATCAAAGTAGAGGAGCTTGGATTGAAGCCCACAACCTTGGAGAGCAGCTTGCAAGAGGAGGATTGTCATGGTGTTCTTGGTGATCATCTTTCTTTCGCTTTCCTTCATTTCCTTGGCCATGTGTGGCTGATTTCTTAGGTTTCCTTGGATTGATAGATTAGTTGTGCTAGGATAGAGGTTGATTGTACAAATATGCCATGATTGATCTTGGATTGTAAGAGGATGGTCTCTAGACTTGTTGTTAATTCCATTGATGGCTATGGCTTGATTGGTCTATTATTTGTGATGTAATGCATGAGAGTGCTTAGATTACATGGATTGTAGGTCTAGGGATTGAAGAGAGTGTGTTCTAAGAGATTAGATCATCTCAATTCAACCATAGTTGCATGATTTCTCACTTGTGCATTTTATCGAACACTTGGTGTGCATTAGGTTTTTCATTCTATTGAACATTGATTAGTCTTTTGATGATTCTCTTAGTGTTAGGACATTGACATGAGAGTGTGGTGTCTAGCCTAGTGGTCATAGAGTCATAGGAGAGGGTTTTGTAGCTTGGCATTTCATCAAACACCTTTAATGCATCCTTAGTCACTTAGCTTGAGAGCGAGAGCCTAGGTTGAGTGGTTCTAGGATAGGGATTTAGTGCGACGAGAGTGCATTGAGTCTATAGAAGGGATTTGCGTGGTCATTCGATTGCAACCTCGATCATGTTTGGCTTGTTTGTGCATTTGTTCCTCTTGAGCATGATGAAGCTATCTTTCCAAGTTAACCTCCTTTATAATTGTTTTGCACCATTTTGTTTGTTTGTTTAGTTTTCTTTGTGTTTTAATTTGTTCTTATTTCAAACTAAAACCAATTTCAAATGAATAGACCCTCCATGAACCGTGTGAGTATTAGCTTTTGAGAGAGCCCTCGTGGAATACGACCTTGATAGTTGTGAGTTAAATCTCACACATCAACCTACAAACCATGTAATCTAAGCACTCTCATGCATTACATTACAAATGATAGACCAAATCAAGCCATAACACAATTCGGAATTAACAACAAGTCTAGAGATCATCTTCTTACAATCCAAGTCCAATCATGGCAAGTTTGTACAATCCACCTCTATCCTAGCACAACCATCTATCAATCCAAGGAAACCTAGGAAATCAGCCACACATGGCCAAGGGAACAAAAGAGAAAGAAAGAGAGATGGTCACCAAGAGCTCCATGGCAATCCTCTTCTTGCAAGCTCCTCTCCCAAGGTTGTGGGCTTCAATCCAAGCTCCTCTACTTTGATTTGCACCTTGCTCTAGGGTTGTGGATTGGAGATGAGGAGAAAGTATTTGAGAAGTTGAGAGAAAAAGGTTTTGAAGAAGTTGTGAAATCAGAAATTATGACAATCCCCTTTTATTTCGGCTGCCTTCACTTTATATACTCTGCTAGAATAGCCCTGAGTTTTCGGCAAAAACTGTACAAGATTTTCGCCGAAAATCTCTTTGAAAAACTGGTGGAACCTCCGGTCGTTGGTCGGGATTCAGCCAAATAAAAACTACTAATGCTAAGAAAAAGCGTATAGCAGATCGTATTCCACGGGCCTTCGAATGATTGGCTACTTCAGAACTAACAAATTATTCAAAGAAAAACACTTAGTGCGTGGTGTGAGTTCCACGACTTCTACTTCTAAGAAATGCAGAAAAATTAAAAAGATTAAACTAAAGCAGATTGAGAATTAGGGTTTGGAAACAAGAATGGCAGACGAACTTAGACTTTGAATCCCCCTTCGTTCCCCAGAGCATTGGCAGTCAACAGATCAGCGGATTTCGATTCTTATTCAATCGATTACTAAGACACCACCATAACTCCTTACCCTTAGGTTTAAGACCGGCGAACGTTCGCTCTATCCGTTCTAACTACCAAGATTAACTAGCCGCCCGGGTACGGTCGCCTCTCGCAACGACTTAATTAATTGGTGTAATTACTAGTGATTAATGAGTTACTCTTGCAGTGAATTAACCCTAACCGGTTCCTACGAAAGGCACACTCCAATTATAAGGTTAATTGTTTAATTCGATGTTCTAAAGTAAGGCGAGCGTTCGCTTCTATCCTTAGCTTAACAAGAATCTAATCTAGGTGATCAATCCAGACAAGAAACATGCACAATGAAGAACGAATCAAACATGAAAAAGAACTGATTGAATTTCGAATCTAATCACCGCCGATCCGTGACTGCTTTAAAGCCCTAGGTCACTTAGGGTTCATCTAGTCTAAGTTCTAAAGGGTTTAGCTACTCATGATCATTACAAAAGAAACAAAGACAAGGAAAGAGTTCATCATTCAAAGGAAGAACAGAAAAGGATCTGAAAAACCTAATTCAGACGACTCTGACGGACTCCGATCTTCGGTAAGTTACACCCCTAGCTCCGGTTCTCCGAGGTGGAAGGGATGGCGTCACGATCTCTATCCGACTCTTCGAACTCCAACTCCTCGCTCCAGAACTTCAGAGAATTCTGATCTCGAAAAGTTGTATTATGATTAATTATGAATCCCTCCCTCTCCTCGGGCCGCCGGATTAAGTATAAATACTTAACCCTAGTTTGGCCGGGCTGAGCTGATGTTTTCGCCGAAACCATAGGGATAGTTTCGGCGAAACTGGCTTTGAGTTCAGGGCTCCGCCGGCTGTTCAATGTCTTCGGTCCGAGCAGTTGATTGGTTTTGCCGAAACCATCCTTCTCTTGGCATCAGTTGATTTGAACTGCTGGTTTTGCCGAATATGGAGGCCTGGTTTCGCCGAAACTATAAGTGTGAATGGCAGATTTTTGGTTTGACTTGATTGGCTCCTTGGACTGATTCCAGTTTGATTCCTCGAGGTTCCAATGCCTTAGACACGTCCATGGCTACTTTATTTGACGGCAAAAACCTGTGCTAACATGAAAACACTAGAAAGCCATCAAATAGACCCGAAACGGGCCAAGGTAACACAAATGGCACGAGATAGGGCAATCGATTGAATATTCGTTATTCTACCCTAAAAACAATGTCTTAAGCAAAGAAATGTCACTTAAATGAGGCTGATAATCACGTCAAATCGAGTGTCATCAAATACCCCACACTTAAGCTTTTGCTTGTCTTCAAGCAAACTGAATAGAAACGCTCATGTTCATAAATGATAAGATCGATTAAATTGGAGCTCAATCAAGCACAATGAATTATTAGACAGATCGATCCTAGAACAAGAAACCTAACATGCATACTGATCAGCCAAACTAACTGGTCTCACTAATAAACTGTACACGACAAGTAATTAGCAATCAATCATGCACGAATTTGACCTGACTGACCAGACTCCTCACACAGGATATATTTAGTACAATGGGGACTCTCACTCTCTGTGTTTAAGGATGTGTTTCTGCTCTCGATCATTCTCTGTTACCAAATTCTGTCATAGGTTTGCATTTCGACCACATCTCCACCACTGTGACAACACGAGTATCTAGTCAAGAAGGACTTCCCTGCTAGGACCGTAATGAAATCTACACTACTCGGGTTTATAATGAGATGGATGATGGGAATGAATGATGATGGCTTGGTGCGGTGTAGCTTTCGACTAACTTCCCTCGAATCTAATCTATGACTTCCTACCGTCTAACCAAACACGGGTAGAATAATGAACGCTCGTCCTATGATACCCTCAAGCAACCTAGCACTTATTCTTTTTCTTTTGGATACACATTTTTTTCTTTTCTTTTCAACTTTTCTTTCTACTTCGTTCTTCCATTTATAGGGAGAAGAACGTTTTATTGAACTACACTTTGAACTTTTTCTGATTTTCTTCTTTCTTCATTTTTTCGAAATTTTTCTCTTTTTCTTTTTTTTACTTTATTTTTTTTCTTTTGTGCCGATTTTTCTTTTAGTTGCTAGAGGGGTTTACACGTCCGGACATATTAGCTAAGACCACCTGTTTAATGGCTATAGGCAGGTTACCACAAACCGACTTCCGGTAGGTCAATCTAGAACTACAACCACAGGGGATCAACGGGGAATGAAAGAAATGGGAAATGGCTGTAATGTATTATCGAACCGAAAGAACAGGCCAAGCTCAAGGGTCTAAACCTAGTGGATTTTATCGTTTGGTAGGCTATCTGGCTTAGTAGCTGAATCTAGGTGCCCTATCCTTCTAGAACTCGTGTCATCGTGTGGTCTCGAGTAGGTCTCATGCAAATTCTAACTCATTCAAGTAAACAGAAAACCACTCAGAAAGAATTAAAATTGCAAGTTACGTGCAATGGATCAAAAACTCACAGTTGGTTTGCTAGTCGGATTCGGTCATTTTCATGCAATCAAGGCTACAAACTACAAGTGTGATTTTAAAATTCTGTTCTGACCAGGCAATTTAGCATCAAAGCATACAAGTTGGTTCTCAAGTTCTAGGTTAAGCAGTCTAAGCATCATTATGAAAGGTTGAACAACAACTTACCATCAAAAATCAAGAACTGAGCCATTCTAATGCTAGAGAGACTGGAATGGAATCACGAGGCACACAAAACACAATCAAGGGCAATCAAGTTCATGCAAGGTTCTCTAGCATCCTACCACACTTAAATCGGACTGTGTCCTCACAGGACTAATTCTAGAGTTGAGAGTGGAATGGAAGAACCTAGAAGAGGATGGTTGATTTAAGAGGGTAAGCACGGATCCTCAGAGCGGATGGAAGTGTAACAGAACCTGAAGCAAAGGGAATCTCCCAACTGCCTACAAAACAAAAACAAATGAAACATAAAAAGGAAACCGGGACAAGTGCCCCGGATCCACACAGAAAAAAGTTGGACCGAAGTCCGAAAAGAATAAATAAAAAGAAAGGACAAGAAAAAGGGCACCACCTGATCATCACTGGTCAGAGGTGTCGGGGTGGGGGAAGTGGAAGTAGTCGCCGAGCTGTCGCTGCCACTCTAGCTGTCGCTCATATCGCCTCTCGGCGCGGCGCATGTGCTGCTGCATAATAGTCCATCGCGCCTCTTGAGCGGCGTTGTCGGTGATGCGCCACTCCTGCAGTCGCTCATATAACTCTCCCACATCCGCGGGGTGATGTCGCGGCTGGTGAGTATGCACCGGAAATGGATCTGGAATGCACGGCGGCGACTGGTGGATGTACCCTGCCTGATGGTGTGGCGAGAGTATATAATCTTGGAATTCTGGTGGCGGTTGCGGCTGCTGCTCCTCAGCATCATCTTCGTCCTCCGACTCGATCGCAGGTTGGAGTGGAGGATCTGCTGCTACATGGGGACTGAGGTCGAGTTCTAAGTCGTACTCGACCGCCAAGTCTCCTCCAACGGTCATAATTGGGTGTCGTGGAATGTTAGGGCCATATTCATGGCTGATGCCGAAGGAGAGGATGAGCTGACCTATGAAGTTGCCTCCCAAGAGTTTGCGTGGTAGCTTCTTTCCTCTTGGTCCTCTGGCTGAAGATGTGAGCTAGCACCCAGCCGGGGTGGAGAGGGTAGCTCTCTCGGATGGCTCGGTGAAGCATGAGCTCCTCCTTAAGGATATGGTGGCGATCCTTGTCTCTGACATATAAAAGTGACCTCCGCTAAACCATATGAATAAACTTATAGAGCGGGTGAGAGAGAGACTTAACTGAGTTGCTCTTCCCGAGGCGATCGCCAGGCACGCCTGTCATGTGGCTCCAGAGGGCGTGCAACTCCTCGTCATTATCATCCTCGCCCCAACCAAGGTGGTGATCGTGATAGTGCTCGTAGGGGATGCCCAGATGAGCGGCAAACTCATCGTAGGTGAGCTGCCTGTACACCCCACCAAGAAAGAAGGTGATCACCTTCTGGCCCCGTCTCCTCTTATGCTCGTCCAAGTCAAATGTCGCCCAGAACTCCTGGAGAGCAATGTCTGGGAACTCGGCGGCTATGGTGGTCAGCTCTAGGAGACCGGCCGGTGCTAGGGCGTCATGCACGTTCCGGTAGGAATCCTCATCATGCTCCTGGAGTGACTCCATGGATAAAGGACGCACGTCAGCTCCACGGATGTGCTCGATCTTCTGGAAGCTTTCAAAGTAGAAGTCCGGTAGACGGGCGATGGTGGGGTGGTATCCAGCATGGCGAGGGAGTGTAGGTGGAGGACCCAGAATGGCGGGTGTGACGGGAGCGGCAGCTCCTGAGCTCGAGGCGTCATCGAGTTGCGCCTTAGTCCTGCGCTCAAAGGTGTTCCTAAACCAGAATGAAACCAAATTAGTCGACCAAAACCTTACCCCACACTTAGTAGAAAAACTCAATTTCACAAAGAAACGAGGGAAACTAAGTGGGGTAAGGAAAGCGGAGTAACCGGTAATCATAGACATTAAAATACATACTTCGGAACAGCCAGAATCGGATAATTACAATCAGAGTGCAAAAAGTCAAACCGACATTTAGAAAGTCAACATTTAAGCATATTGGACCCTAATCATGGCGAGACTGTCACAACTCGGAGAATGACGGTAAAATATTATTTCAAATGGCAGCACGATAATATGAACAAGAATGAACACTTGGGGCAGCCAAATGATCAACACAGTTCAAAGTCAAACCGACATTTCGCACAAAAGTCAACATAACAAGAAATTAATTGTATGCATAGCAACACATGACCAAATGATATGGAGATTAAGCACGGAACTCCCTAAGCATCCTAGAACAGTTCTATAAGTTCGGTCAATCCTAGTTCACACGAAACAGTCAGCACGCAAAACGAGGCAAACCGAAAAGTCAACCAAAAGTCAACCTCGACGAAATCTAGCAATCTATATGTCAAAAGATTCATATTGAAAGGTTATACAACTTACCTTGAAGTCATGATTGCTAAAAATGAATGAGGTGAGAGGAATCGGTGAAAAACTTGAAAACTGGGGTTTCGGAGAACTGGAGCTGCAAAGCTCCGATTCGAACGTTCTAGGGCTTGGTGGGATCGGAATGAGGAGGGGAGAGGTGCGGCGGCGGTCGGCGGCAGCGGCGGCGGGTGAAACGGCGGCGTTGGCGGGTTTTAAAGTGGAGGGTGGTCGGCGATTTCAAAAGGAGAGGGGGGTTTCGGGTAGGCTGTGCGAAAATGGGATAAAGAAGAGAGAGGTCCGGATTTTAAAGGGAATAATTAAGTGATTTTTCAAATCAGTTTCGGCGAAAGTAGGGGGGTGGTTTCGCCGAAACTACAAGTTAACATGGATTGACCGATTTGAAAAGGCGGTTTCGCCGAAAATGGAAGCTCAGTTTCGCCGAAATCTTAGTTGAAATGGTTTCGCCGAAAACAGAAATTTTTCGAACCGAAAATGAGGAACAGGAGAATCAGGTTCGAAATTTGAAAATCGGTTTCGCCGAAAATAAGGGTGGTTTCGCCGAAAATTTTGAACTGTTCGGGTTTAAATATTTTCGCAAATCCGACCAACTTCAGAAAATCACAGTTAAATCCAGAAAAATCGAAACGACCTCAATTAACTTGCAACTGACTCTATGACACGCAGACTCTACACGAAAAATAATAAATCAAATAAACTGACACTTTTGGCTCTCCCGAACCAACTCTAAAATACCAAGGTTGAAACAAAACAAAACTGACTCCAGCCGTGGGCTGCCTCCCACGAAGCGCTCTTTTATTAACGTCCTTGAGCTGGACGATACCTGGACGGTGTTAGGAGACATCCCAACTTAGATTCTCCTTCACGCTCGCGTCGGAGTTCATGAATTACAGCTTCGGGACTTCTCCGGTAAGCGTGAATCTCTTCCCGTTTGCATGTAGTAGTTTGGTACGTCCGTCGGGAAGATGGTCAACGAATTTGAATGGTCCGAACAGCTCTCTAGAGAGGTCATCCTTCTTTAGTGTGACGATGGAAGGAATGAGGACTGTCGGCTTCTTCTTCTCTTCAATCTTTGGCTTGTTATCACCAGGATCGGTGATCGCTAGTACTTCCTTAGGAGATGCTTTAGGCTTCTCCTTCCATACTTGTTCCGGCGCCGGTTTCTCGAAACGTGTGGTGGTGCAGCCTGCTCGGTGGAAGATGGCGGAATTTTTGGTCTCCAGACCATTTGGGTCTTCGTCTTCTTGTTCTTTCCTCGAGGTCGGCTCGGTGGTTTAGAAGAGGTTTGCAGTTCCTTCTTCTTCTTAGGTGGCTTCTGAACCGATAGTTCTGGCTTCTTCTTCATAACCTGGTTAATACCTGCAGCAACAACTGATCTAGAGACACTGGAAGAAACATTAGAAATGAAGTTGACCGAGGCCAACTCCACAATCTCTACAGATAAACAATTTAATTCTTCCTTAGGAATGTATTTCATCCCGTCCTTGAGACGGAATGTTGCAGTATCCTTCCCCACACTTACAGTTAGAGAGCCCTTAGGAACATTGACATTAATTCTGGCTGTCGCCATGAATGACCGACCCAAGAGAAGGGTAGAATATGTCTCTTGAGTATCCATAACTATATAATCAACGAAAAA
This sequence comes from Linum lewisii, assembly GCA_034768395.1. Classification (NCBI taxonomy): domain Eukaryota; kingdom Viridiplantae; phylum Streptophyta; class Magnoliopsida; order Malpighiales; family Linaceae; genus Linum; species Linum lewisii. The sequence goes on along the minus strand of CM068299.1, from coordinate 32,909,492 downwards.
CCGGAACGGGCCACAACAAGTGATTACATCTTGGATCATTCCTCTAGGTTCTCTTAGAGTTTTGTCAGCGAACACTAAATTCATGTTGGCAGGTTGTAATTCCCCTAGGTTCAGTTTCTTATATAAACACATAGGCATGACATTTATAGAAGCACCTAGGTCAATTATGCTAAACTTGATTTCAATGCCATTAATACTCAGAGGTAAAGTAAAAGGACCAGGGTCGGGGCACTTAGCTGGAATAGGTATCGGTGGTGGTCGAGGGATGATAGCCGAGCACTCTCCCTCATTGGAAACGAGAATTTCTTCCTTCTCAGACGGGCTGGTCTGCTCACTGCTCCTGGTTGTTATGGCCTTAGCGTGCTCGTTCTTCACGGTGGAGCTGTCTGGAGACGGAGCCTGATTGAAGATGGGAATACGAGCCATCGCACTAGCAATTTTGTTTATCATATCCTAAATTCTTTGTCCAGATGCTATCTGTTCTTGATTGAGAAGAGCTTGCGCTTTGAATCTTTCCTCGTGATCATCAAGTCTTGCTGTAATTAGATCAAACTTCCTGGCTATTCTCCTCTCCCAATTGTCCTCAGATCTAAAATTCAGAGGCTGCTGTACTCTGGTGAATCTGGAAGGATCTTGATAACCATTGTCCATATATTGATTTCGGCTCTGGTCGAGTTGGAAGTTGTAGGGAGGACGCTGATAGAAGCCTTCCCGTTGTTGAGGAGGTGTTCTGAACTGACGGTAGTCGGGGTCGCCTCTGTGATCCCTGGTGAAGCTGTGATCAATGAAGTTGACTTCCTTGTTAGGCCAGTTATTAGTTTTACCGAGGATCTCTTCCATTTCTTTCTGTACTGCGATCTTAATCTGATCTTCACAACTTGGTTGACTCATGGCTGCTCCAAACTGTCTTTCCCTATTTTTGGACTTAGATGCGCAGTCCGCAAAGTGAAGTAGAGCAGCTTCTGGTTCAAGTGTTGTGCAGTCGCCATCAACTAAGATGTTGACCCATTCAGCTGTTTCTTCATTCATCCCTTGGGCAAAGATTTCAGCGAGCTGCCCTGGTTGAATCTGTGATGAGGGCATTCAGAGAGAAGCGCTTGGAAGTCGTTCCACGCGTCGTGTAAACTTACTCCTTCCTTCTGAGAGAATCTAGCGATACTATCCTTGTAGAATGTAGTTCTTCAAGGGGGATAGTATTCTTCTATGAAGTCTTGAGCCAGACTATCCCAGTCAGTGTAATAGCCAGGTGGTTTTGAGCTGAGCCATATCTTGGCATTGCCTTTAAGAGAGAATGGGAATACTCGTAAGCAAAGATTATTCTTACCGAGATTCCCTTTTTTAAACGTCTCGCACATGTCAAGGAAGTTTGCCAAATGTGTGCGGGGGTTTTCTTGCGGCTTCCCTTCGAAGTGAAGATCCGTAGAGACCATGCTTAGGAAAGAGATTGTGATCTTTTCGTCGGGGTCGACATCGCTGTGTGGCACGACGACGCTAGCTTGGAGGTGAGCTACACTTGGTCTACAGTAATCCGCCACGGTGCGCTGAGCAACTAGTACGGGAGGAGAAGGTGGTGGTGAATCTGAAGTAGTGGATGAAGCGGATGAAGATGAGGAGTTCTCCTTCAACTCCTTGATCTTTTCATGGATAGGTGGTGTAGGCGGTGTGGTTATGTCTTGCTTCTGAGCTCGCGGTTTCTTCGGCGAAGTAGAATTACGCGGCTTAAACTGAGAATGAGCGATCGAGCGGTTCATAAATCTGTAGAATAACCTACAAGCAACAAAAGCAAACATACCGGCGTAAAATCGAAGTGGGTGGAAAAAAATGAAAGATGGAAAGTAGAAGAATAAATTGCCAGTTCTTCTTTCAACAATCAAAAGAAGTCCCTGGCAACGGCGCCAATTTGGTGAGACCTCCGGTCGTTGGTCGGGATTCAGCCAAATAAAAACTACTAATGCTAAGAAAAAGCGTATAGCAGATCGTATTCCACGGGCCTTCGAATGATTGGCTACTTCAGAACTAACAAATTATTCAAAGATAAACACTTAGTGCGTGGTGTGAGTTCCACGACTTCTACTTCTAAGAAATGTAGAAAAATTAAAAAGATTAAACTAAAGCAGATTGAGAATTAGGGTGTGGAAACAAGAATGGCAGACGAACTTAGACTTTGAATCCCCCTTCGTTCCCCAAAGCATTGGCAATCAACAGATCAGCGGATTTCGATTCTTATTCAATCAATTACTAAGACACCACCATAACTCCTTACCCTTAGGTTTAAGACCGGCGAACGTTCGCTCTATCCGTTCTAACTACCAAGATTAACTAGCCCCCCGGGTACGGTCGCCTCTCGCAACGACTTAATTAATTGGTGTAATTACTAGTGATTAATGAGTTACTCTTGCAGTGAATTAACCCTAACCAGTTCCTACGAAAGGCACACTCCAGTTATAAGGTTAATTGTTTAATTCGATGTTCTAAAGTAAGGCGAGCGTTCACTTCTATCCTTAGCTTAACAAGAATCTAATCTAGGTGATCAATCCAGACAAGAAACATGCACAATGAAGAACGAATCAAACATGAAAAAGAACTGATTGAATTTCAAATTTAATAACCGCCGATCCGTGACCGCTTTAAAGCCCTGGGTCACTTATGGTTCATCTAGTCTAAGCTCTAAAGGGTTTAGCTACTCATGATCATTAAAAAGAAAGAAAGACAAGGAAAGAGTTCATCATTCAAAGGAAGAACAGAAAAGGATCTGAAAAACCTAATTCAGACGACTCTGACAAACTCCGATCTTCGGTAAGTTACACTCCTAGCTCCAGTTCTCCGAGGTGGAAGGGATGGCGTCACGATCTCTATCCGACTGTTCGAACTCCAACTCCTCGCTCCAGAACTTCAGAGAATTCTGATCTCGAAAAATTGTATTATGATTAATTATGAATCCCTCCCTCTCCTCGGGCCGCCGGATTAAGTATAAATACTTAACCCTAGTTGGGCCGGGCTGAGCTGATGTTTTTGCCGAAACCATAGGGATAGTTTCGGCGAAACTGGCTTTGAGTTCAGGGCTCCGCCGGCTGTTCAATGTCTTCGGTCCGAGCAGTTGATTGGTTTCGCCGAAACCATCCTTCTCTTGGCATCAGTTGATTTGAACTGCTGGTTTCGCCGAATATGGAGGCCTGGTTTCGCCGAAACTGTAAGTGTGAATGGCAGATTTTCGGTTTGACTTGATTGGCTCCTTGGATCGATTCCAGTTTGATTCCTCGAGGTTCCAATGCCTTAGACACGTCCATGGCTACTTTATTTGACGGCAAAAACCTGTGCTAACATGAAAACATTAGAAAGCCATCAAATAGACCCGAAACGGGCCAAGGTAACACAAATGGCACGAGATAGGGCAATCGATTGAATATTCGTTATTCTACCCTAAAAACAATGTCTTAAGCAAAGAAATGTCGCTTAAATGAGGCTGATAATCACGTCAAATCGAGTGTCATCAAAAACACCGAGCCTTCTTCAATTCCTTCTAATATTTTTGGCGAAAACTCTGAATGTTTTCGCCAAAAATCTCTTTGAAAATCAAGCCTCCGCCTTCTGTTTGCAACGGGCACTAGTTTTCGGCGAGAACTTAGAGTTCTCGCTGAAAATTCCTTTAGAAATGGTGCATTTTCTCCAATCTTGCATCAGCCATAACTCCTCCGTCCTAGCTCCGATTGACCTCCCGTTTGATCCTACGTGCTCCTTCTCACCAGTACTTCAATGCCAAATCCTGAAAATGCAAAGAAAATAGCTCCAATAGACCCAGAATTGGCCTCAAAGTGGCAACCAGACAACAAAATAGCACTTTGCATAAAACTTCAATAAAAGCATATAAATCATAGCAAAATAAGATCAAACATGGGAAATCCTTAGGCTAATCAAAGGCTTAAAATGCACTAAATATAGTCACATCAACCACCCACCATCGCCGGTCTCCCAGTGCATTACTTCGAGCGCTACCAGCAATTCCAGCAAATTCCCGCCGCCGACGTGCGACCACTTTCTCTGGACTCCCTCCTCGAGCACGACGAGGATTAGCACAAGAACTTGCACGAATCTCTGGCCGACGCAGGTCTTTTGGAGCTGACCACCATAGCCGATGACTTCCCCGACATCGCGCTTCAGGAATTATGGGCTACATTCAAGCTGGACGAGCACAAGGCAAGGCGGCACAAAAAGATCATTTCCTTCTATCTCAGTGGGGTGCACAAAAACCTCACATACGATGAGTTTTCCGCCTACCTCGGCATTCCATTGGAGCATTACCAGGGTCATCACCTCGGTTGGGAGAACAACTCGGGTAACAGACCAACTTATGACACACTCTGAAGCCACATCACTGGAGTGCCAGGTGCCCGGACCATGGCTCATAACTCCGTCAGGTCACTCTCTCACCCTCTCTTTCATTTCATTCATATGGTTTGGCGTAGATCCCTGTTGTTTGCTCCAGAGAAGGACCGCCACCACATCAGCAGAGAGGAGCTTCTACTTCTCCGTGCCATCCGAGAGGGTCGGCCACTTCACCCAGGATGGGTGCTGGCACGCCTCTTCCACAAGAAGACAAAGACTACCAAGGCACCCCGCTCTCTCCTTGGTGGTAACTTTGTGGGCCGCCTCATTATTAACCTCGGTCACAACTAGTCATATGGCCCTGACGTCCCACGTCGCATAGTACACACCGTCGATGGTGATTTAGCGGTCGAGTACGACCTCCAGTTGGACTACGGTCCACAAGTGGCGACAACTCCTCCTCTTTACCACGAGGCCGAGTCGGAGGAAGAAGATGATTCTTAGGAGCAGCAGCCTCAGCCAGAGCAGGAGTTTGACGACCATATACCCTCGTCATAGCAGCAAGTAAGGTATGCATATCAGCAGCAGCTGCCCCTTCAGGATCCATTCTAGGTGCCTCATCCTCATCACCAACCGCCTCCAGCTGACTTTGGAGAGCTGTATGAGCGACTCCAGGAGTGGCGAGTCACAGACACCGCCACCTAGGATGTTAGATGGGTTACGAGGCAGCACATGCGCCGAAATGATGAGAGGTACGAGGCGCAGCTGGCGTGGCAGCAGCAGGTCAACGACGTCCTCCACATTCCACTTCCCGATGCATCTGACCAGCAGTGATCGGGTTGTATCCTCTTCCTTGTCCGTTCTTTTTATTTCTTCTTTTCGGATTTCGATCCAACTTTTTTCTGTGTGGATCCGGGACACTTGTCCCGGTTTCCTTTTTATCTTTCATTTGTTTTTGTTTTGCAGGTAGTTTGGTAGATTCCCTTTGCTTAGGGTTTACTACATTTCCCTTCGCTTTGGTAGATTCCCTCCCCGCTCCGAGGACCCGTGTTCATCCCCTACACCAATCATCTCGGTCCAGGTTCTTCTATTTGCTCTCAACTCTAGCTTTAGTCCTGTGAGGACACAGAACGGTTTAAGTGTGGGGTAGGATGCTAGATAACCTTGCATGAACTTGATTGCCCTTAATTGTGTTCTTGTGTGTTCCGTGGTGCCTTTCCAGTTCCTCTAGCATTAGGATTGCTCGGTTCTTGATTTTTGATGTTAAGTTGTTATTCAATTTGTCATAATGATGCTTAGACTGCTTAACCTAGAACCTGAGAACCAACTTGTATACTTTGATGCTAAATTGCCTGGTCAGAACAGATTTTCAAAATCACACTTGTAGTTTGTCGCTTTGATTGCATGAAAATGACAGAATCTGACTAGCAAACCAATTGTGAGCTTTTGATCCATTGCACATAAATTGCAATTTCAATTCTTTTTGAGTGGTTTTCTGTTTGCGTGAATGAGTTAGAATTTGCATGAGACCTATTCGAGACCACACGATGACACGAGTTCTAGAATGATAGGGGCACCTAGATTCAGCTACTAAGCCAGATAGCCTACCTAACGTTAAATCCATTAGGTTTAAACCCTTGAGCTTGGCCTGTTCTTTCGGTTTGATATACATTACAGCCAATCCCCATTCTTTCATTCCCCATTGATCCCCTGTGGTTGTAGTTCTAGATTAGCCTACCGGAAGTCGGTTTGTGGTAACTTGCCCATAACCATTAAACAAGTGGTCTTAGCTATTATGTCCAGACGTGTAAACCCCTCTAGCAACTAAAAGACAGAATCGGCACAAAAAGAAAAAAAAAAGAGAAGAAGAAAATAAGAAGAAATTCGAAAAAATAGAAAAAAATATAGTTCAAAAGTTCTCAAATTTATAGTTCAATAACGTTCTTCTCCCTACATATGGAACAACGAAGTCAAAAGAAAATTCAGAAAAAATGTGTAAAGAAAATAAAGTGCTAGGTTGCTTGAGGGTATCAGAGGACGAGCATACACTATTCCACCCGTGTCTGGTTAGACGGTAGGAAGCCATAAGCTAGATTCGAGGGAAGTTAGTCGAAAGCTACACCGCACCAAAAGCCATCATCATACATTCCCATCATCCATTTCATCTTAACCCTTGTTGTGTAGAATTCGTTACAATCCTAAGTAGGGAAGTCCTTCTTGACTAGTTCCTCGTGTTGTCACAGTAATGGAGATGTGGTCGAATTGCAAACTTATGACAGAATTCAGTAACAGAAAATGATTGAGAGCAGAAACACTTCCCTAAACACAGAGAATGAGAGTTTCCCTTGTACTAAAAATTATCTGTGTGAGGAGTCTGGTCGGTTAGGTCAAATTGTGCATGATTGGTTGCTACTTCTTGTCGTGTGTAGTTTTTAGTGAGACCAGGTTGTTTGGCTGATCAGTATGCATGTTAGGTTTTTGTTCTAGAAGTAGCTGTCTAATAATTCATTGTGTGAGCTTGAACTTCAATTTAATCGATCTTATCATTTATGAACCTGAGCGTTTTCTATTCAGTTTGCTTGAGGACAAGCAAAAGCTTAAGTGTGGGGTATTTGATGACACTCGATTTGACGTGATTATCAACCTCATTTAAGCAACATTTCTTGTCTTAAGACATGGTTTTTAGTGCAGAATAGCGAATATTCACTCAAGTGCTCTATCTCGTGCCATTTGTGTTACTTTGGCCCGTTTCGGGTCTATTTGATGGTTTTCTAGTGTGTTCATGATAGCACAGGTTTTTGCCGTCAAATAAAGTAACCAAGGATGTTTCTAAGGCATTGGAACCTTGAGGAATCGCACCGGAATCGATCCAAGGAGTCAATCAAATCAACACAAAATCCTGCCCAGCTTTACAAAGGAATTTTCGGCGAAATGATCTGAAGTTTTGCCAAAAACCCAAGAAGAAATCGTCAGAGCTTTCAAGAAGAAGTTTTCGGTGAGAAGTCAAAGTTGTCGCCAAAAACTCTAAACATAAAACTCACAGGAGATCAGTCGACGGAAGCCAGCCTTTTTCAATGAAGGTTTCGACAAAAACTCCTAAAGTTTTTGCCGAAAACTTTAACATAATCCAGCACTAATAGGGTTAAGTATAAATACTTAACTGGCGGCTCAAAATAAAAAGATACTTTCATAATAGAACTTTCACGAGTTCCAGACCTAAGAAGTTCGAGAGAACATAGTTGAAGAGTTCGAAGAGCCGGGAAGAGATCGTGACGCCATCCCTTCACCTCAGAGACTCGGTAGGAGTGAAGATTACTGGATAGCGAAGCTTTGCCAGAGTCATCTTAATTAGGTTTTGCAGTTTCTATCTGTTCTTCCTTCTCATAATGAACTCTATTTCTGTCTTTGATTCTGCTGTTATGAGCATGAGTAGCTAAACTCGTAAAGCCTAGACTAGATGAACCCTAAGTGACCCAGGGCTTTAAAGCGGTCACGGATCGGCGGTGATTAGATTCAAAGTTCAATCAGTTTCTCTTTCATGTTTGGTTTGTTCTTCGTTGCTTATGTTTCTTGTCTGGCTTGATCACCTAGATTAGATTCTTGTTAAGCTGAGGAAAGAAGCGAACGCTCGCCTCACTTTAAAACATCAAATCAACAATTAACCTATTCATTGGAGTGTGCCTTTCGTAGGAACTAGTTAGGGTTAATCCACTGCAAGAGTAACTCATAAATCGTTAGTAATTCCACCAATTAGTTTAGTCGTCGCAAGAAGCGACCGTACTCGGGCGGCTAATTAATCTTGGTAGCTAGATCGGATAGAGCGAACGTTCGCCAGTCTTAAACCTAAGGGTAAGGAGTTATGGTGGTGTCTTAGATTTGATTGAACAAGAATTGAAATCCGCTGATCTGTTGATTGCCAATGCTCTAGTGACCTAAGGGGGATTCGAAGTCTAAGCTTGTCTGTCGTCTTTGTTAAGTCAACCAATCTTTCAATCTGTCTTTCAATTTAGTTTTAATTTGCCTGCATTTCTAGAATAGAAGTCGTGGAACTCACACCACGCACAACGTGTTAAACCTGAATAATCTGCCTTTACATTTGAGTAGACGATTATTAGAAAACCCGTGGAATACTATCTACTTAGCTTCTAGCTTAGTAGTTATTTGATACGCTTCACAACGTTCATCAGATGGTTTTCTACATTTCTTTGGTGACGGTACGACAACCACAAACGACGAACTTCTCAACATACCCTTCTCATTCTCCTCCACTCCTCCGTTGCTGCTGTTGCTTCTCTTTCCCTCCGTTGAGCACCTCACCGCTCTCACCTTCTAGGACATAGCCGATAGCCTTGCTTGTAACATTCCCGCCCAACCGGAGGTCTAGAACTCGAGTTCGGGTGATCAAGTCATTGGAATTTGTGTCTCTGAGGTCCCATCAAATGTAAGGACGTTCGTGTTTAAGTCGGGTTGAGGTTGCAAACGAGCATGATGTGCAGTGAAGAACACACGTCTTGTTGTATCATGGTACAGAAAGGTTCGTTGAGAGTGGCAGTAGAAACCAGACGGTTGTGTAGTTGTACAACATGTCATGTTTCTTCATGAAACACGCCGTGTTGTTTGACCTGCATATAGAAGGATAGGTTTTGGCAACTTTCATCTCTTTCTCTTTCCACGAAAACTCCTTTGACGAACCAAGTTCTATCAATCTTCAAAGGTTGACTCAGGGAACTACGAGTGTCTGATCGAGGAGACGTTTTCTCCTGTGCGTTCTTGACGACGAGAGGAAGAGATCGCATATCTCGGATTTTGTTGATTTGAAATGACGTGCTGTCGGTGAGGAAGGGGAAAAGCTACAAATTTGGAGAAGGGAATTTCATTCTTCTGGGAATCTAAAGACGATTAGAACCTCATCTTCTATTCCAAGTGAGGGCTTAGCGTTGATAGGTACATAGTGTTGGGTCATGTGAGGAGTTGTAATTCGACCTAGACGAACTTAGGGATTTGCAATAAAATGGAAGAGAGTAAAAGGGGTAAATGGTTTTGTGATTGCCATTTTGGTGATTGAGATGCTTTGTTGTCATGATTGATGTTTGATGTTGTGTCGGGGGTTTGTGGTGAATTGAATTAACTAATGAATTGGATTAAAATGAGAGACAGGCTGATTGGGGGTTCTCTAGTGAAATGTATGATATTATACTATTGCCAGTTGTTGTTGCAGGAGGATGGCCCTGCCAATGTGGGGACATGAGGGTAATCCTAGACTTGCGACATGGATACCTATGTATCTTTCATGCAGGTGGGGTGGCCGGAAAGATAGCCATTTACCAATGATGAATTGTGATCTTCTGAATGATGGTGTAGGATGGTGATATTATGAATGAGTTGATGTGGCGAATGATGGTGAAATGAATGGATGAGTGTTGTGAAATGAGATGTAATGTTTGTGCTAAAGTACCTTGCGATCTTAAGTGAAATGTGATAGAACCTGAAGGAACCTACACTTACCCCACCTGTGAATTGTGAAGTACTTAAATCCAAACCACTAGGGTGAATAACCATGGAAGGGATTCATGGTTAGTTGTGTTGTATAGTCCTTTGTGGAAGGATCCCATGTGGATGCGTCTCTTGGTCTACTCCTTCAAGGAAGGATCTTATATGGATGCGTCTGATGGTATACCCTACTGGGAAGGATCCAGAGTGATTGCGCCTGGGTTGATGGCCTGCTGGGTGGTCTATCGGATACTTCCTTGGCGCTTTAATAACTTCGTGAAATGATTGTATGTATGTGTGTGATGATTGTGACTATGAGTTATGATGTGACATGTGTTGGATCGTATAAACACTGGTTTCGTTTATGGTAGTATTGTTCTTATGGTTGTGAATGCGAACTGCGAACTACACCTACATGATCACCTAAATTTGGTTAAGGCTGAGTTCGGGTTCTACTGTCGGTGTAATGTGTTGAGTATGGGACCACTCATTTGGGTTAGTTTAGCTCATAGTTAAGCCTAGTGGGTTCACTCAGTTGCATTAGGAAACTGATCCCCCTCCTCTTCCCCTTTTAGGTTCTCGTGGCTAGTGAGTATGCTGTGAGACTTCAGGTTCTTCGGTCGAGTTTAAGAAGGTTTCTGAGCAAGACCATGAGGTGAAGATTAGCAAGCTACTCGGAGTTGACTTTTACTTATTTATGTTTCAGTTGACTATTAGTATTTTGGGGATTGTATTCCATTTCGGGCTTTGATATTGGATATATTGTTTACCCGTTCTAATCAGATTTTACTATTGAAGGCCTCCATTCGGATGTTTCATTTATTGAGGATTCTATTCACTTTCATTTTTATCATTTTTTCTATTTCATTTATTACTATCTTCCTAGTGATGTTCATTACCGGTTTGACCACGGGTTTATCCTGGTCGATTCGGGATAGGTGTTACAAGGGTATCAAAGCCTAGTTAGTTGTTGTTGTACTGGAGAATCGTTTTGTCTTCTCGGGGAGTAATTAATCTCATAGGGAGAGAGGATGAGACATCGGTATAGGATTAACTTTCCAGGGGTTTACAAACAGTTTTAAAACGGGTTGGGAGTTTAGAAAGAAAAGTGTTTTGAATTGCAATCTTTTTTATTTTTGAAACGGTCAGCTGAAACACTTTCATGTCCTCCTGTAGTGAAGCAAGTTAATCGATGGGAAGCCACTCCACCGGTAACTCCGGGCACAAAGCAGTAGGCCGCCAGTTCCAGTCGTCTGATCTGAAGGGTTGGGACTTTAGTGAGTTCAGTGGAGAGGCAGCTGATTCTACTGTTGCTGAGCAATGGATGATGGAGTGTGGCTTCAAGTTTATGTGAGTTGGATTTGAGGACGACATAAGTTGCAAGCCGTGACCTTCCTTATTAAGGGTCATGCTCTAGATTGGTGGGAGTCGTTGCCTCAGAGCCAAGTGTTCCCACTGGTTATGGTATTTGACGAGCTCTTTGATGTGATTATATTTAGTGCATTTTAAGTCCATGATTAGCCTAGTGATCTCCCGTGTTTGATCTCATTTTGCTATGATTTATACGCTTTTATGAATGTTTTATGCAAAGTGCCCTTTTGTTGCCCGGTTGCCACTTTGAGGCCAATTCCATGTCTATTGGAGCTGTTTTCTTTGTATTTTCAGGTCTTGGCATTGAAGTACTGGTGACAAGGAGCACGTGGGATCAAACGAGAGGTCAATCGGAGCTAGGACGGAGGAGATATGGACGTTGCAAAATTGAAGAAAATACGACTTTCAGCTGAAGACATTTTCGGCGAAAATATCGTAGGATTTTCGCCAAAGAAGAAGTTTTCGGCGAGATTTTCAAGTTCTCGAATCGAAAACTCTAAGCAGACGAAAGACCTTTGATCATTGAAGATATTTTCGGTGAAAACATTCAAAGTTTTCGCCAAAAACTTTCGAAGGTCTGTGCAGCCGGTCGGTGTTTACAAAGGCATTTTCGGTGAAAGTTTCACATAATTTTTGCCGAAAATATCAGGGTTTTCTGGTGCAGTATATAAAGGTGAAATAGGCGAGAATTAGGGGGAGGATTCATTCTAATTTTATAACATCATCGCCGACTCCTCTCTCTCTCAACTCATCATCATCATCGCCAATCACCATCCTCTCCCTCAAACACACACCAACCTCCCTCAATTGTTGATCAACTTGAAGATCTAAGTGAAGCCTTCCACCTTTGGATTGGAGCTTAAAGAGCTAAGTGGGAAGATCCTCCATGGAAGCAAGGATGGTCTCCTCTACCCAAATTTAGGTTTCTTCCATGGTTAGGCTAGGCTAAGCTTAGATTTAGTTTAGTGGGGGGATGGATCAAGCTAGGATAGGTGATTGATTGTATGGATTGAACCTCTCATAGCCATTTGTGTAAGATGATGATCCTAGACCTTGTGCCTTGTAGCCATTAGAGTTTGATTTGCTCTTTTGGTATTGTTATGTCTTTCAATACATGAGAATGATTGATTGATGTTGATCTAAGGTTGTAGGATTGTAATTGGATGATTTGAGAGATTGGATTATGCAATTGCAACCATTTTTAGCTTGTTTTCCTTGTTGTCATTTTATCAAACACTTGGTGTGCATTTAGTTTTCTCTCATTTGAAGGTTGAAAGACCCTTTTGATTGCTAGACTAGTGTTATATGATTGACATGAGAGTGTCTTGCATCATTTACCTTGTGTTGGATGATTGTTGGCATAGAATTCAAGTTCCAAGCATTTCATTGAGCTAGTTTAAAGCATTTCATTCCCTTTGTTCACATAGCGAGAGCATGGTGCATTTGGTCTAGGAATAGAGAGTCAATTGTGCGAGAGTTCGTTGATTCTACTTGAGTGATTTGCATGGTCATTAATTACACATCGTTGCTTGAGATTCAATCTAGCTTTCATGAACCTTGAGCTTGAAGAAATCCCTAGCTAGACTAAACTCCTTTCTCTCTTGTTTGTTCCTCAATTTCATTTGTCAAATTTGCCTTGCTTGTTTATGCTTTTAACTTGTTTTCTTTCAAACCAAATCTCAACTCAAAATGTATGGACCGTTCACGAATTTTGTGAGTATTAGCCTATGAGAGGGCCTTGTGGAATACGACCTTGATAAAATTCTTATCAAGTTTTTGGCGCCGTTGCCGGGGACCTCTCATTCCTAAGAAAGCAATTATTAGTGAACCGATCTTTACACTTCCTTCTGTTTTCCTTTTAGCTTCCTTGTTACTCTTTGTTTACTTTGTTATCCCACATCGTTGTATTACTCGGGTGTGTTTGTTGTGCTTGTTTGCAAGGGATTTTGGTTAGTGCATGAGGCGTTCAGCTCGTCTTTAAGCACGACTCCAAGGACTAGAACAAGTGCTCGAACCACGGACTACTTCCCCACCTCCTACAGTTGAAGAACAAGAAGTTGACCACATCTCACATCACACTATGTCTCATCACGAGGACGAGGATGACCAATCGGTACATTCACATCACACTAATGAAGATGATCAATCACAAAGAGGTGCGAGGCGCACACTAGGTGATTATGCTCGTCCAACCCTCGAAGGGGCAACCTCGAGTATCGTGCGAAGACCAGTAAATGCAAGAAACTTCGAGTTGAAGCCTAACATGATTTAGATGGTACAGAACGGAGTGGTGTTCAACGGTATAGATGGAGAGTGCCCATCTAGACACTTGAAGGACTTCCTAGAGATACGCGATACGGTGAAGAATGATCAAGTTCACTCGGATTGTGTGCGGCTCCGACTCTTCCCCTTCTCACTCAAAGGTAGAGCCAAGTCTTGGTTGGAGAACCAACCTAGTAGAACATTCACTACATGGGAGGGACTAGCCGAAGCCTTCCTCGAGGAGTTTTTTCCCCCTTATATGACGGATGCAATCCGGGATCGAAGCAACCACTTCACACAACACAAGGGAGAGCTCTTCCATGAGACTTGGAATAGGTTCCAAGCCCTTCTTCGGTCTTGTCCTCATCACAACTTCGCCGAATGGAGCTTGGCGGATATCATTGCTAGGTCCCTTGATTTTGAGAATATAAGGATGATCAACCAAGCCGCCGGAGGTGATCTAAGGATGCTCACTCCCGAAGATGCTTTAGAACTCTTTGCGGAGATTGCCAACAAGACAAGGAGTTGGTCTCGACAACAACCTCCAAGGTCTAAGTATGGAAGTGACACTCACTATGACTCCAGAGCTATAAGTGTTGATGCACCAAAGGATTCGTCTACCTATGGGAAGAAGCCTAAGTTACCGGGGCATCGAGATGAGGATGACCCTATGTTTGCACTTCTCATGTCTAAGATTGATGCTATGGCATCTCAGGTAAGTAACCTGAGTATGCCTAAGCATGCCTCCAAGGTTCCATCATCTCAAGTGGGTAATCCCTCAGTTGCTTCAATATATTGTTGTGAATGTTGCGGGGGTCAGGGTCACGACTTCAGTGCTTGCCCTTCCGCCACTCCTGAGCTTGGCCAAGGCGATCACAATGAGGAGGTAAGTGATGACACTCGATTTGACGTGATTATCAGCCTCATTTAAGCGACATTCCCTTGCTTGAAACGTGGTTTTAGGGGTAAAATAGCGAATATTCACTCAACTACCCTATTTCCTACTGATTTGGTTACTTTGGCCCTTTTTGGGTCTATTTGATGGTTTTCTAGTGTTTTGTGAAAGCATAGGTTTTTGCCATCATTTATGTAGCCACGGACGTGTTCAAGACCTCAAAGAGTGAACCGGAATCGAACCAGAAATCAAACCAGAGTCAGAACCGAAGATCCTACTGCCCAGCACAATGTTTTCGCCGAAAAGACTATGAGGTTTTCGGCGAAAATACCTTCAGAAACTCACAGGCAACGTTAGCTGATTTACACTGAAGTTTTCGGTGAAAACTTCCTTAAGTTTTCGCCGAAAATCATAGAAGAAATCAAACAGGGGATTTTGCCTAAAGTTTTCGGCGAAAATTATCTGATATTTTCACCGAAAATATCTCCCAAATCTGGCACTGTATTGGAAACCCTAAGCGTACCTATTTAAAGAGAAGCAGCCGGCAGCCAAAAGGGGAATCGATCAATTATTATTCATATTTTCACAAATCAGACTTTTGAGAGTCAGCCGACTCTAGGGTCGATAGATAGAGTTTAGAGAGTTCGAAGATCCGTGGAGAGATCGTGACGCCATCCTTCCACCTCGGAGAACTCGGAGCTTAAAGTTGAAGATCCAGGAGATCGAAGTTTCGCCGGAGTCGTCAGAATTAGGTTTTTCAGTTCTTATCTGTTCTTCCTCTGTATGATGATCTTCATTGTTGCTTTTGATTCTCTTGTTTCTGATATGAGTAACTGAACTTGTAGAGCTTAGATTAGATGAACCCTAAGTGACCCAGGGCTTTAAAGCAGTCACGGATCGGCGATAATTAGATTCGAAGTTCAATAAGTTTCTCTTTGCATGGTTGTTTTGTTCTTCATTGTTTATGTTTCTTCTCTGGTTGATCGCCTAGATTAGGTTTTTACAAACTAGGGTTAGTCGCCAGACATCTCCCTGCTTTGGCGCATAAACTTGTCTTACTTGATCACCTAGTTTAGATTCTTGTTAAGCTGAGGATAGATGCGAACGCTCGCCTCTCTATAAAACATCAATTCAACCAGTTAACCTTATAATTGGAGTGTGCCTTTCGTAGGAACCGATTAGGGTTAATCCACTGCAAGAGTAACTCATAAATCATTAGTAGTTGCACCAGTTAATTAAGTCGTTGCGAGAGGCGACCGTACCCGGGCGGCTAGTTAATCTTGGTAGTTAGATCGGATAGAGCGAACGTTCGCCAGGCTTAAACCTAAGGGTAAGGAGTTATGATGGTGTATAGAAACCGATTGAATTAGAGTTGAAAACCGCTGATCTTGTGATTGCCGTTGCTCTGGTGATCTAAGGGGGATTCGAAATCTAAGTTCGTCTATCTTCTCGTTAGTCAACCTTTTAATCTTTCTGTCATTTATTTTCCTGCTTTATTAGATTAGAAGTCGTGGAACTCACACCACGCACTAAGTGTTCAAACCTGAGTAATTTGCCAGCTTCTTTGAGTAGTCGATTAGTAGAAACCCGTGGAATACGATCTAGTCTACTTCGGTAGGTTAGTTATTTGATACCGCTAAAACTGCAGCTATCAAATTGGCGCCGTTGCCGGGGACTCTTCTAATTGTTTGAAAGAAGAGTTGGCAAATTATTCTTCTACCTTTCCACCTTACCATTTATTTTTCCTCCATATTTCCATGATTTACCTGGGTAGTGTTTTTGAGTTTTAATTATGCAGGATTACAGGTGGGATGACCAGTACCAAGGGTGGTATATCAATGAAGCACCATATATTGAAAACTCCCAAGAGATGGATTTACACACTTATGAGCATCAACAATGGATGGCAAGCACCCAAGCGCGATCGACAACCTCCAATCAATGGATGATGCTGTTGATGCATGGAACGCCGTGCTCAAGCGACTAGGGCAATTGAAGGGAGAAGATGCTCCAGAACATTTCGAGAAGAGCCTGAAGCTACACACCACCAACAAAATCACCAAGAGGTGTATATACCGGCTCATCAGCATCGACAATAGACGGCAAGAGTAGAATCCGCCTTGGATGATCTCCTTTTGAAGCTACAAGCCCGTAACATGGTGGATGTCGAGCTCGAGCAACCAAATCCACTAATGGAAGAAGATGCTCAAGAGCCGTACGAAGATGAACATGACAATCTCACCCATAACTATTGCGAGCTAGAAGCATCTGATGAAGAATCCTTGGCGGTGGCGGTTGATGAAGACAAAGAGCCAATCCATCTTGAAGTTGAAGCCGAAGAGGAGCACGAAGAAATCGAGGAGATATCCTCAATTGAGCTTCCGCCAAGCCAACCTATAGATCAAGCCAGAGACGAGCACGTGGGAATCGAAGACGTCAAGGATTTGGAAGTATACACACTCGATCCCGTGAGACATCTAGATGATCATCAGGTAGAGAAGATGGAGCTCATTGATCATGCCACGCCATACTACCTCTTTCCTCCTCCAGAAGGAGAATTCAAGAAGAACTGGTCATCCAACCAGAACCACGATCTACTGGAGCACTACCAGTTACATCACCCCTCTAGAGTGCTACATGGCACTCAACCGCTGTCCTTGAAGAAGACGATTGACTTCAAGGAACTCCTAAGTTGGGGACCCTAACAGGTACCGTCCGGCTCAAGAACGTTAAAAGAGAGCACTTCGTGGGAGGCAACCCACGGCTGGAGTCAGTTATTTTCATTTTGAGTCGTTTTGTTTTGAAACCCTTTGTTAAAAAAAAAAAACTGCCGCCGTTTTCAATCATTTTTTCGGCGAAAATGTACCAATATTTTCGCCGAAAAACTTTGGTTTTAAAACATCTTATCCTCCTGTTCCAACTTTTCGACCGAAAAGACCCATATTTTTCGCGGAACCAAATCTTGATTTTAATGGAGATTTTCGCCGAAAATTACCCATAATTTTCGCCGAAAATATTGTGTTGTCCTTCGACTATTTAACCCGGTTCCGGCCTCATATTTTCGCCCACCCCCACCCTCAAAACAGTGATCAGGTTGTTTCTATCCTTTCCATTTCTTTTCTTTCTTCTTTTCGGATCCCGATCCACTTTTATTTTGTGTGGATCCGGGACACTTGTCCCGGTATCCTTTTGATCTTTTTGTTGTTTTTGTTTTTGTAGGAACTCGAGTAGCTACTCCGCTCTGCTCCGGACTCTCCGTGTTCATCCCCTACACCGACCATCACCTTCCAGGTTTTTCGTATCTCTCTACTCTAGTTTAGTCCTGTGAGGACACAGAACCGTTTAAGTGTGGGGTATAGGATGTTAGAATTTGCCTGATCTTGCTTGCTATCTGTGATTCTATGGTTCAATTTTGAAATTTCTCTAGCATAGAATTGCTCAATTCTTGACTTTTGATGTTAAATTGTCTTCAACTTTGAACAATGACGTCCAGACTGTTCCACTTAGAACCTGTAACCAACATGTCGGTACTGATATTAAATGAGTCTAGGTCAGAACATATCATAAATCACTCTTGTAGTTGGAATTTGAATCAATTAAACTGATTGACTTGTTAATCACAAAGCTCGATAACACCATTCTAAGATGATAAATGCTAGCTTCTCCCATGTTTTTACTCCATATTTGTTCACCTGTGATTGTGGCTTGAGATTAGACGGAAATCCAATTCGAAATCTTGTGTAAAAAGTTATAACTAGCTAGGATCAAGTGGCTAAATTGTTGAATCAAGTAAATTGAGTTGTTCAAGTTAATGTTAAGTTATTTAAAGTGCTGAAAATAAAGCTAGGCAAGCCCGACACCTAAGTGAAGTGTTCGGGTTGAGCAATAGCAAAGGCACAAATACTGTGAGCTAGGCAGGTCCAACACCTAAGTGAAGTGTTCAGGTTGAGCACTAGCAAAGGCACAAATACTGTGAGCTAGGCAGGTCCAACACCTAAGTGAAGTGTTTGGTATCGAGCACTAGTATGCAGTAAATAAGTTAAATGGAAGAAGTCGAAACTTGAAAAGAATCGTTGTTTAAATCGGTCCTAGCTAGAACATGTAACGTACAGATCTAGAAACGGATGAAGTCGAGTTGATAGCCACGTCACTTTTCCTACCTCCGCATCCACATAATGGCTAGAGGTTAAAGTCTCTTTGATTAGAATTGGTGTTATCATAGTCGGTTAATTATGATTAATTGTTTTGCCAAGAAACGAGCTTCGTTAAAACCACTACTTGAAGTGTGCAGAAATTAGTGAGATCGAAAACTTGTTTGGTTGATGTTCTTGCATGTGTAGGTCACTCTTTCTACGTGGAACAGTCTAAACCAAATTGTTAGAATTGAATCTCGGTTTAATCTCGTGTCATTTGTGAATTTGAGTGGGTTCTAGTTCAGTTTGCTTGAGGACAAGCAAAAGCTTAAGTGTGGGGTATTGATGACACTCGATTTGACGTGATTATCAGCCTCATTTAAGCGACATTCTCTTGCTTGAAACGTGGTTTTAGGGGTAAAATAGCGAATATTCACTCAACTACCCTATTTCCTACTGATTTGGTTACTTTGGCCCCTTTTGGGTCTATTTGATGGTTTTCTAGTATTTTTGTGAAAGCACAGGTTTTTGCCATCATTTATGTAGCCACGGACGTGTTCAAGACCTCAAGGAGTGAACCGGAATCGAACCAGAAATCAAACCAGAGTCAGAACCGAAGATCCTACTGCCAGCACAATGTTTTTGCCGAAAAGACTATGAGGTTTTCGGCGAAAATACCTTCAGAAACTCACAGGCAACGTTAGCTGATTTACACTGAAGTTTTTGGCGAAAACTTCCTTAAGTTTTCGCCGAAAATCATAGAAGAAATCAAACAGGGGATTTTGCCTAAAGTTTTTGGCGAAAATTATCTGATATTTTCGCCGAAAATATCTCCCAAATCCGGCGCTGTATTGGAAACCCTAAGCGTACCTATTTAAAGAGAAGCAGCCGGCGGCCAAAAGGGGAATCGATCAATTATTATTCATATTTTCACAAATCAGACTTTTGAGAGTCAACCGACTCTAGGGTCGATTGATAGAGTTTAGAGAGTTCGAAGATCCGTGGAGAGATCGTGACGCCATCCTTCCACCTCGGAGAACTCGGAGCTTAAAGTTGAAGATCCAGGAGATCGAAGTTTCGCCGGAGTCGTCAGAATTAGGTTTTTCAGTTCTTATCTGTTCTTCCTCTGTATGATGATCTTCATTGTTTCCTTTGATTCTCTTGTTTCTGATATGAGTAACTGAACTTGTAGATCTTAGATTAGATGAACCCTAAGTGACCCAGGGCTTTAAAGCGGTCACGGATCGGCGGTAATTAGATTCGAAGTTCAATCAGTTTCTCTTTGCATGGTTGTTTTGTTCTTCATTGTTTATGTTTCTTCTCTGGTTGATCGCCTAGATTAGGTTTTTGCAAGCTAGGGTTAGTCGCCAGACATCTCCCTGCTTTGGCGCATAAACTTGTCTTACTTGATCACCTAGTTTAGATTCTTGTTAAGCTGAGGATAGAAGCGAACGCTCGCCTCTCTATAAAATATCAATTCAACCAGTTAACCTTATAATTGGAGTGTGCCTTTCGTAGGAACTGATTAGGGTTAATCCACTGCAAGAGTAACTCATAAATCATTAGTAGTTGCACCAGTTAATTAAGTCGTTGAGAGAGGCGACCCATCCCGGGCGGCTAGTTAATCTTGGTAGTTAGATCGGATAGAGCGAACGTTCGCCAGTCTTAAACCTAAGGGTAAGGAGTTATGGTGGTGTATAGAAACCGATTGAATTAGAATTGAAAACCGCTGATCTTGTGATTGTCGTTGCTCTGGTGATCTAAGGGGGATTCGAAATCTAAGTTCGTCTATCTTCTATTTAGTCAACCTTTTAATCTTTCTGTCATTTATTTTCCTGCTTTATTAGATTAGAAGTCGTGGAACTCACACCACGCACTAAGTGTTCAAACCTGAGTAATTTGCCAGCTTCTTTGAGTAGTCGATTAGTAGAAACCCGTGGAATACGATCTAGTCTACTTCGGTAGGTTAGTTATTTGATACCGCTAAAACTGCAGCTATTAGTAAGCTTCGCACAAGGTCAAGGATTCCATGGTAATTTCAGCCCCCAAGGTAACTATCAAGGTAACTATAACCGACCGTGGAACCAAGGTGGTGGGTACAACAAGTCTAACCAAGGATTCCAAGGCCAAGGGAGTCAAGGTAGTGGTTATAACAAGGGTTACAACCAAGGAAATCAAGGAGGATTCCAAGGTTATAGAGGGTATTAAGGCAACCAATGGTCTCAAGGAAGTAATCAAAACCAAGGTAGTCAATGGACTCAAGGAGGTCCCCAAGGTCAAGGGAACCAAGGGGGAAATCAATGGAATCAAAGTGGACATCTAAATCAAGGTCCCCAAGGTCCTACTCCACCGGGAATGTACAATCATAGAGGTGATGGACCACCCGGATTCAACAAGCCACCTCACAACAAAGAGGGCGTTTCTCCAATATCTCAAGAGGATACCAATGCGGCAATGATTCAACTTATAAAAAATCAACAAGCTTCGATTGCAAATTTGGAGAATCAAATGGGACACATTGCTAAGACACTTTCGGAGCGACCCTCGGTTACTTTGCCTTCCAATACCGAGGTCAACCCCCAAGGTCCGGAGCATTGCAAGGTAGTGACATTGAGAAGTGGAAAACCTTTGCAAGATGCAACCTCTTCCCCAATTGACTCTCAAAAGGTACAAGATCCTAATATAATGGTTGATGAAGATGATATCAAGGATCCTTCGGATAAAGTTGGGGTTGAAGTCGAACCTCCTACGGGTAATGTGAGTACTAAGGTTGCCAAGGAACCTAGTAAGGCTACATCGAGTACACCACCGGTCTCTCCTCCCGCACCGGTTGTACCTCCATACAAGCCTAAGCTTCCATATCCCTCTCGAGTGAGTAAGGATGGACTTGAGAAGGTTTTTAAGAAGTTTGTGGAGCGGCTTAGTCAAATGCAGTTCTCTCTACCGTTTCCCGAAGCTATGACTATGATGCCTCAATATGCTAAGTTCATGAAGGAACTCTACACCAACAAGAGGAAGCTACCGGAGACATCTCTAGTCCACCTCAATGAGGAATGCTCCGTCGTTCTATTCAAGAGTCCACCGGAAAAGCTTAAGGATCTAGGTACTTTTACTATCCCTTTTGCTATAGGTAATACCTCTTTGGCTAATGGTCTTGCGGATCTAGGTGCTAGTATCAATGTCATGCCTTATTGCATATTTGAGAAACTAGGATTATCTAATCTTCATCCTACTCGTATGTACATTCAACTTGCGGACAAGTCGACCAAGAGTCCTAGGGGGATTGTTGATGATGTGCTAGTTAAAGTTGGTCCTTTTGTTTTCCTAGTTGATTTCGCGGTCATTGATACCGATGATGTGGATGTCTCATTAATATTTGGTAGACCATTTCTTGCTACTTCTCGTGCTTTAATTGATGTGCATGATGGGAAATTGACATTGAGAGTAGGACAAGAGAGTGTCACATTTTGCATAGCCGATGGCATGAAATTTGCTCACGCGCAAGATGATTTAGAGTACTCGTGTGATACTATTGCTTCGGCTAGCGTGTGTAGTATTTCTAACTTCGTGTGTCGAGATTCTTTGGATGTTTTCCTTAGAATGAATGTGCAGGAACATTTAGACATCCCAGAGTTAAAAGCTCAGGTGGCTTACCTTGATGAAGGGAGAGACAAGTTGGAGAGTGAGACAGTTTTTGTTGCTCTTCCGAAGGTGGAAAGGGTGAAGACCTCTTATGAAGAACCACCTACTCTTGAGCTCAAGCCTCTTCCCACACATTTGGAGTATGCTTTCCTCATGCCAAACTCTAAGCTACCGGTCATCATAAATTCTAAGCTTCTACCCGAGCAAAAGGACCGTCTAGTGGAGCTTCTCAAGAAGTACATGAGAGCTATTGCGTGGAGCATCTCGGATATTCGAGGTATAAGTCCCACATTTTGCTCACATCGGATCCTTATGGAGGAAGATTTCAAGCCGGTTGTGCAACCACAAAGAAGGCTAAATCCTAACATGAAAGAGGTTGTGAAGAAAGAGGTTATTAAGCTCATGGATGCGGGGATTATTTTCCCTATCTCGGATAGTCCTTGGGTTAGCCCCGTGCAAGTTGTGCCCAAGAAAGGAGGGATCACGGTGGTAGCTAATGACAAGGATGAGCTTATCCCGACAAGGACGATCACCGGGTGGCGAGTTTGCATAGATTATCGTTGCCTCAATGATGCCACTCGGAAGGATCACTTTCCATTTGGATTGTGCAATACTCCCGCTACCTTCCAACGGTGTATGCTTGCCATCTTTGATGATTTTGTGGAAGATATCATGGAAGTGTTCATGGATGATTTCTCGGTCTTTGGGATTCGTTTGATCTTTGTTTGAGGAACCTTGAGAAGGTGTTGCACCGTTGTGAAGAGACCAATCTCGCATTAAGTTGGGAGAAGTGCCATTTCATGGTCAATGAGGGGATTGTTCTTGGTCACAAGATCTCTAGGAGGGGCATTGAGGTCAATAAGGCAAAGCTAGAGACCATCTCTCAACTCCCTCCACCATCTTCCGTGAAGGCCGTGAGAAGTTTCTTGGGGCATGCCGGTTTCTATAGGCGCTTCATTAAAGACTTCTCCAAGATCACTACTCCTATGACTCGGCTTCTTGAGAAGGATGTTGAATTTCGTTTTGATGAATAATGTTTGAAAGCCTTTGAACTCCTAAAGGGTAAACTCACAAATGCTCCTATACTCATTGCTCCGGATTGGTCAAAGTCATTTGAGTTGATGTGCGATGCTAGTGATTACGCTATTGGAGCGGTTCTAGGCCAACAAATTGACAAGAGATTCCATCCAATATACTATGCAAGTAAGACTCTTAATGAAGCTCAAAGGAACTATGCAACTACGGAGAAGGAGCTCTTGGCCATAGTGTTTGCCTTTGATAAGTTTAGGTCCTACTTGGTGCTCTCTCCACTATTGTCTTCACGGACCACCAAGCTTTGAGGTATCTTCTATCCAAGACCGATGCTAAGCCAAGATTGATTCGATGGGTTCTTTTGTTGCAAGAGTTTGACATTGAAATTCGGGATAAGAAGGGATCCGAGAATGTAGCCGCCGATCACTTGTCTCGTTTGAAAGAAGCTGAATTGGTACACAATGGTAATGAAGAAATCAACGACAACTTCCCTGATGAGCTATTATTCGCTTTAGCGACTATGGAGTTCAGGAGCCTTGGTTTGCGGATTTAGCTAACTATCTTGCAAGTGGATATTTGAAGGAGGGCCTCTCCACTCAAGACAAAAGGAAGTTCTTTGCGGATTTGAAGCATTACGATTGGGACAATCCTTTTGTGTTTCGAATTGGCTCCGATGGGATGATTAGAAGATGTGTTACCCATGGCGAAGCGAAGGACATCATACTTCATTGCCACTCCGGCCCTATGGGTGGGCATCATGGGGCGAATCGCACGGCTCGCAAGGTATTTGAGTCCGGATTCTTTTGGCCATCGATCTTTCGAGATTGTCAAGATTTTGTCAAGTCTTGTGATGCATGTCAACGTTCAGGTAACATCTCTTCCCGTGATGAAATGCCTCACAATGTTTCGTTAGTAGTAGAAATATTTGATATTTGGGGTATTGATTTCATGGGACCGTTTCCTCCTTCGCATGGTAACAAGTACATTCTAGTTGCGGTTGATTATGTGTCTAAATGGGCGGAGGCACAAGCGCTTGTAGGGAAGTTTCTTGTCAAGTTGTTCACCCGATTTGGTGCTCCTCGTGCTATTACTAGTGATCGAAGTACTCACTTTCAAGGACAATTCGATAGGGTGTGCCGACGGTTCGGTGTCACTCATCGGATGTCTACCTCGTATCACCCTCAAACTAGTGGCCAAGCCGAGGTAACCAATAGGGAACTTAAGAGAATTTTGGAGAAAACGGTCGACCAATCACGAAAAGATTGGTCGACGAAGCTTGATGATGCTCTATGGGCCTGCCGTACGGCTTATAAGACCCCTATAGGCACTACTCCCTATAGGATGATCTATGGTAAAGCTTGCCATTTGCCGGTAGAGCTTGAGCACCGATCTCTTTGGGCATTGAAATTTCTAAACCTTGATATGAGTCTCGCAGGCGAAGAGCGTAAGTTTCAGGTACATGAGCTCGAAGAGTATCGCCATCATGCTTATGAGAGTGCCAAGCTATACAAGGAGAGGACGAAGCTCATGCATGACTCCAGATTGAAGTCGGGCAAGGATTTCAAAGTTGGTGACCAAGTCCTCCTCTACAACTCTCGGCTCAGACTCTTTCCTGGGAAGTTGAGATCTCGTTGGTCCGGACCATTCACGGTAACTCAAGTATTTCCTTATGGCACCGTCGAGGTAATCTCTCCGTCCCAAACCAAGCCTTTTAAGGTGAATGGCCATCGACTTAAACATTATGTGGTTAATGATACTATTGGTGTGGTTGAGGTTTTATCCTTGGTTATACCTTGAGTGCTCTTGGTTTCGTCTAGCTAGAGACGTTAAAGAAGCGCTTCATGGGAGGCAACCCATGTTATCCTTACCTTTTTGCTTTTATGTTTTTGTGTTGATTCTAGTTCATTGAGTTGGACTTTGGCAAGCACTTAGGAGGATCACTCTTCACGATGAGCGCTATGGGACTCTTCCACTACTTTGGCTTCCTAAGCTTTTCACTACCACCGCGGTAACTTCATTCCACCTTACCCTCTCTCTCTCTTGATCATTGAGGACAATGCTCATGTTAGTCGTAGGGGAGTTTGAGGTTTGGTGTGATTATTTGTTGGTAGAAGTCTAATGTGTTGTTTGGTTGAGTTGCTTGATCTTAATTGAATGTCGATTCCCTCTACTGTAGAATCATTCGGTTCTTGACTTTTGGTGTTTAATTGACTTCAATCTTTCACAATGACGTTTAGACTGTTCCACTTAGAACCTATAACCAGCATGTTAGCACTAATATCAAATGAGTCTAGGCCAGAACAGAGATTTTTATCACTCTTGTTTGTTGGTTGATTGGTTTGATACGTGTTTTTGTACCACTCGATAACACCGGTCTAAGATGATGAAGGCAGTCAGTATTTTCACCCCTTTTCCATGTTTTTGATCATTCGTGATTGTGGCTTGAGATTAGATGGAATCCAATTCGAAATCATGTGTTGGAATTGTAAGGGGCTAAGGATCAAGTGGCTAATGTCAAAAGAAAATGTTCAAAAGAAAAGAAAAGAAAAGCTAAGCTAGGCAAGCTCGGCACCTAAGTGAAGTGTCGGGTTGAGCACTAGCAAAGGCAATAGCTGTGAGCTAGGCAGGTTCAACACCTAAGTGAATTGTCGGATCGAGCACTAGTATGCAGTAAGAAAGAAAAAAGAAAAAAGAAAAAAAGAGAAAAGAAAAAAAAGAGTTCTCAAATGTAGCCCTTGATCCTACGACCGAGTTTGTAAAGTGTGGATCTAGAAGCGGATGAAGTCGAGTCGATAGCCACATCATGATCACACATCACTCTCCTATCCCCGCCTTTTCCGTTCCATGTCCTGAGTTCAAGTCCTTTTAATTAGAGTCGGTGTTGTCGTGGTCGGTTTTTCTGTATCCCAATTAACCACTACTTGAAGTGTGCAGATATTAGTGAGGTCTGGACTTGTTTGGTTGAAGTTCTTGCATGTGTAGGTTTAGTTTGTTCGTGGAATAGTTTAAGCCAAATTGTTATTGCTTGAATTTCAATTGGGCCGATCTTGTCATTTGTGAGCTTGGATGTTTTCTAATTCATTTGCTTGAGGACAAGCAAAGCTTAGTCAAAGGGGAATTTGATGTGATTATATTTAGTGCATTTTAAGTCCATGATTAGCCTAGTGATCTCCCGTGTTTGATCTCATTTTGCTATGATTTATACGCTTTTATGAATGTTTTATGCAAAGTGCCCTTTTGTTGCCCGGTTGCCACTTTGAGGCCAATTCCATGTCTATTGGAGCTGTTTTCTTTGTATTTTAAGGTCTTGTCATTGAAGTACTAGTGACAAGGAGCATGTGGGATCAAACGGGAGGTCAATCGAAGCTAGGACATAGAAGATATGGACGTTGCAAAATCGAAGAAAATACGACTTTCAGCTGAAGACATTTTCGGCAAAAATATCGTAGGATTTTCGCCGAAGAAGAAGTTTTCGGTGAGATTTTCAAGTTCTCGAATCAAAAACTCTAAGCAGACGGAAGACCTTTGATCATTGAAGATATTTTCGGCAAAAACATTCAAAGTTTTCGCCAAAAACTTAGAAGGTTTGTGCAGCCGGTCGGTGTTTACAAAGGCATTTTTGGCGAAAGTTTCACATAATTTTCGCCGAAAATATCAGGGTTTTCCGGTGCAGTATATAAAGGTGAAATAGGTGAGAATTAGGGGGAGGATTCATTCTAATTTTACAACATCATCGGCGACTCCTCTCTCTCTCAACTCATCATCATCATCGCCAATCACCATCCTCTCCCTCAAACACACACCAACCTCCCTCAATTGTTGATCAACTTGAAGATCTAAGTGAAGCCTTCCACCCTTGGATTGGAGCTTGAAGAGCTAAGTGGGAAGATCCTCCATGGAAGCAAGGATGGTCTCCTCTACCCAAATTCAGGTTTCTTCCATGGTTAGGCTAGGCTAAGCTTAGGTTTAGTTTAGTGGGGGATGGATCAAGCTAGGATAGGTGATTGATTGTATGGATTGAACCTCTCATAGCCATTTGTGTAAGATGATGATCCTAGACCTTGTGCCTTGTAGCCATTAGAGTTTGATTTGCTCTTTTGGTATTGTTATGTCTTTCAATACATGAGAATGATTGATTGATGTTGATCTAAGGTTGTAGGATTGTAATTGGATGATTTGAGAGATTGGATTATGCAATTGCAACCATTTTGAGCTTGTTTTCCTTGTTGTCATTTTATCAAACACTTGGTGTGCATTTAGTTTTCTCTCATTTGAAGGTTGAAAGACCCTTTTGATTGCTAGACTAGTGTTATATGATTGACATGAGAGTGTCTTGCATCATTTACCTTGTGTTGGATGATTGTTGGCATAGAATTCAAGTTCCAAGCATTTCATTGAGCTAGTTTAAAGCATTCCATTCCCTTTGTTCACATAGCGAGAGCATGGTGCATTTGGTCTAGGAATAGAGAGTCAATTGTGCGAGAGTTCGTTGATTCTACTTGAGTGATTTGCATGGTCATTAATTACACATCGTTGCTTGAGATTCAATCCAGCTTTCATGAACCTTGAGCTTGAAGAAATCCCTAGCTAAACTAAACTCCTTTCTCTCTTGTTTGTTTCCTCAATTTCATTTGTCAAATTTGCCTTGCTTGTTTATGCTTTTAACTTGTTTTCTTTCAAACCAAATCTCAACTCAAAATGTATGGACCGTTCACGAATTTTGTGAGTATTATCCTATGAGAGGGCCTTGTGGAATACGACCTTGATAAAATTCTTATCACTCCTACAGAAGTTTCGTAACCCATTCTGTCCAGACATTTGGCGTGAAGCGAAGGCCAAAGAGTTCATGGAGCTGGTACAGTTGGAGAAGTCAGTATTCTTGTACTTCATGTAGTTAACCCACGTCTCTAAAATGTTTGATGAACAGGCTAATCGGGAGCAGAAACTGATTCGTCGATTCAAGATAATCAAGGTGGAAAATCGAGGAGAGCATCACGTCAGGTGACATGAGGAGTTTGGTGTCAGTGACGGTGACTGCCTTGGAGGAGATTTGTTGGAGCAAGGGAAGAAGGAGAATCGGAAGAGGAAGGAGAGTGCCCTGCCTCCCCAAGCGCACATTCATTCGGCTAAGAGGGCTCAGTTTAGATACTTGGGTTAGAGAAGTGTGCAGTCTGCTCCGTCTTGGGGTACACTCACCTGCTACACTTGTGGTCTTCCTAGTGGTCAGCCCGATCATAGGAGTAATTTCTGCCCAACCAGGAGTGCAGCACTAGCTCAGTCTGTGGGTTGGTGAAAGGACCAAGGGCTCTGTCTAGGAGTTTTGGAGGTAAAGGAGGAGGTACTTTCGGGTGTGGAACTGCAAGTGCTGGTAGGGGGTAGAAGCTAATGCTACGCCTGTGGGAGCAGGAGGAGACCAGGGGAGGTTGTATGCTCTCACTAGAAGTGCGGCCAAAAATGCAAACGGCGTGGTGACCGGTATGATCTCCATCCGTTTACTCTTTGTTTGATTTGGGCTTGTCCCATTCTTTTGTGTCTAAAAAGTGTTTGAGTAGCTTAGGTGTAGAAACTAGTAGCATGGGGAGTAGTTGGGGGTGTGAGGACTCCTTTTGGGACTTCTATAACAGTTTGTAAAGTGCTTCGGGGCTGTAAAATGTAAGTAGAAAGAGTAGAACTACCAGCTGACCTAGTAGTGCTCGCTTTCAATGAATTCGACGTGATTTTTGGCATGGATTGGTTGGAAAGGCATGGTGCACTTCTTGATTTCTAGAAGAAGGAGATTCTACTTTAGGTGAAGGGTGTTGGTCAGGTGGTGTTCGGAAGAGGGATTCGGTGCCTATGGAGTTGGTGTCAGCAATGCATGCTTTCTCACTAATCCAAAAAGGTTGTGAGGCTTTATTAGTGCAAGTTACATTTGAGAAAAGTGAGGAGTTAGAGAAGGTTCCAATAGCTCGGGAGTTTGTTGAGGTGTTTGAGGAGTTGCCTGGAGCACCGATTGAGCGGGAAGTAGAGTTCAATATAGAATTGGTTCCTGGAACCGCTCCAATCTCTATCCCGCCCTATCGAGTGGCACCGGCTGAAGTGAAGGAATGAAAGGAGCAGTTACAAGAGCTTTTGGATAAGGGATTCATCCACCCAAGTGTATCCCCTTGGGGAGCACCAGTTCTATTTGTGAAGAAGAAGGACGAGTCAATGAGGATGTGCGTTGACTATCGCCAGTTGAACAAGCTAATGATCAAGAATCGGTATCCACTCACAAGGATCTATGATCTCTTTGATCACTTGCAAGGGGTATCGGTGTTAACGAAGATGGACTTGAGGTCGTGGTACCGTTAGTTGATGGTGAAGGAATGCTCGATACCAGTGACAGCTGTCAAGACTAGATATGGACATTATGAGTTTCTCGTGATGCCTTTCAGTCTTACCAATGCTCATACTGCGTTGATGTGCTGCAAAATAGCGATCAAATACTACTAAGCTAAAAGCTAAGCAGATCGTATTCCACAGGTCTCTTCTTCTTGTCTACTCAAATATGAAGGCAATTTATTCAGGTTTAAACACGTTGTGCGAGGTGTGAGTTCCATGAATTCTATACTAAGATGCAAGAAAATTAAAATGAAATTAAAAGACAGAATGATTGGTTGGTTTAGACAGACGACAGACAAGCTTAGATTTTGAATCCCCCTTAGATCACCAAGGCAACATCAATCACAAGACCAGCGGTTTTCAATTCTCATTCAATCAATTCCCAAACACCACTATAACTCCTTACCATTAGGTTTAAGACTGGCGAACGTTCGCTCTATCCGATCTAACTACCAAGATTAATTAGTCGCCCGAGTACGGTCGCTTCTTGCTATGATAAAGCTAACTAGTGCAATTACTAATGATTAATGAGTTACTCTTGAAGCGGATTACCCTAACTAGTTCCTACGAAAGGCACACTCCAATGAATAGGTTAATTGGTTGAATTGATGTTTTAAAGAGAGGCGAATGTTCACTACTATCCTCAACTTAACAAGAATCTAAACTAGATGATCAAGAAAAACAAGTTTATGCGCCAAACCAGGGAAGCTGTCTGGCGACTAACCCTAACTTGCACAAACCTAATCTAGGTGACCAGCTAGAAGAGAACACAAACAGTGAAGAACAAAACAACCATGCAAAGAGAAAGTTATTGAACTTCAAATCTAATCACCACCGATTCGTGACTGCTTTAAAGCCCTGGGTCACTTAGGGTTCATCTAACCTAAGCTCTACGAGTTTAGCTACTCATATTAGATACAAGAGAATTAAAGACAAACAAGGAGTACATCTCAGGTAGGAAGAATAGAGAAGAACTGTAAAACCTAATTTGACGAATCCGTGAAGCTTCAATCTCAAGGATCTTCAACTCTCAGCTCCGAGCTCTCCGAGGTGGAAGGATGGCGTCACGATCTCTTCCTGGATCTTTGAACTCTCAAAAACTCTCTCTCGAACTTCTTAGGTCTGGAAATTATTTGATATCCTCTCTGTGTAAAAGTATTGATGAGCTGCAAAATAGTGATCAAATACTACTAGGCTAGAAGCAAGATAGATCGTATTCCACGGGTCTCTACTAATCGTCTACTCAAATATGCTGGCAATTTATTCAGGTTTGAACAAGTTGTGCGTGGTGTGAGTTCCACGACTTCTATACTAAGATGCAGGAAAATTAAAATGAAATTAAAAGACAGAATGATTGGTTGGTTTAGACAGACGACAGACAAGCTTAGATTTCGAATCCCCCTTAGATCACCAAGGCAACAACAATCACAAGAGCAACGCTTTTCAATTCTCATTCAATGAATTTCTATACACCACCATAACTCCTTACCCTTAGGTTTAAGACCGGCGAACGTTCGCTCTATCCGTTCTAACTACCAAGATTAATTAGCCGCCCGAGTACGGTCGCTTCTTGCGACGACAAAACTAACTGGTGCAATTACTAGTGATTCATGAGTTACTCTTAAATCAAAAAAACCCTAACTGGTTCCTACGAAAGGCACACTCTAATGAATAGGTTAATTGGTTGATTTGATGTTCTAAAGAGAGGCGAGCATTCGCTTCTATCCTCAGCTTTAAAAGAATATAAACTAAGTGATCAAGGAAGACAAGTTTATGTGCCAAAGCAGGGAAGCTGTCTGGCGACTAACCCTAGCTTGCATAAACCTAATCTAGGCGACCAACCAGAAGACAAACATAAACAATCAAGAACAAAACAACCATGCAAAGAGAAACTGATTGAACTTTGAATCTAATCACCGCCGATCCGTGACCGCTTTAAAGCCATGGGTCACTTAGGGTTCATCTAATCTAAGCTCTACGAGTTCAGCTACTCATAATGATAACAGAAGAATCAAAGGCAACAAAAGAAATCATTATACAGAGGAAGAACAGATAAGAACTGAAAAACATAATTCTGTCGACTCCCGCGAAGCTTCAATCTCCTGGATCTTCAACTTTAAGCTTCGAGCTCTCCGAGATGGAAGGATGGCGTCACGATCTCTCCACGATTCTTCGAACTCTCTAAACTCTCTCTCGAACTTCTTTAGGTCTGGAACTCGTGGAAGTTCTATTATGAAAAAGTATTATTAGGTATGAAGTGTATCTGATTTGGGCCGCCGGTTGAAGTATTTATACTTAACCCTAAGTTCGCCGGATTTGCCTGGATTTTGAGCGAAAACTTAAGGAGTTTTCACCGTCAACTTCTTTGTAAAATGCTGCTTCCGTCGACTGATTCTCCTGTGAGTTTGATGTTTAGAGTTTTCGGCGAGTACTTGACTTTTCGCCGAAAACTTCTTCTTGTATTGCTCTGCCTATTTCTTCTGTAGTTTTTGGCGAAAACCTCAGGTCTTTTCGCCGAAAACTTATGTGTAAAATGGGGCAGGATTTGTGTTGACTTGATTGACTCCTTGGATCAATTTCGGTGCGATTCCTCAAGATTCCAATGCCTTAGACACGTCCTTGGCTACTTTATTTGACGGCAAAAACCTCTGCTATCGTGAAAACACTAGAAAACCATCAAATAGACCCGAAACGGGCCAAAGTAACACAAATGGCACGAGATAGAGCAGTTGAGTGAATATTCGCTATTCTACCCTAAAAACCATGTCTTAAGCCAAGAAATGTCACTTAAATGAGGCTGATAATCACGTCAAATTGAGTGTCATCAAGTATCTCTTTTAATTTTGGTGCCAGTTTATATTTATAGTTAACCTTTCCCAGCCGGATTAGGTTAATAGTTTTCGGCGAAAACTAAAAAGGCTGACCGATTCGACTGTTTCTCCTGTGTCGATTTCGTTCAGAGTTTTCGGCAAAGACTTTGACTTCTCGCCGAAAACTTCATCTTCCAAGCTCTGACGGTTTCTTCTTGGATTTTCACCAAAAACTCAGGGACTTTTCGCCGAAAACTTCTTTGAAAAGCTGGGCAGGATTTGTGTTGACTTGATTGACTCCTTGGATTGATTTCGGTGTGATTCCTCAAGGTTCCAATGCCTTAGACACGTCCTTGGCTACTTTATTTGACGGCAAAAACCTGTGCTATCATGAAAACACTAGAAAACCATCAAATAGACCCGAAACGGGCCAAAGTAACACAAATGGCACGAGGAGATAAAGCAGTTGAGTGAATATTCGCTATTTCTACCCTAAAAACCATGTCTTAAGCCAAGAAATGTCGCTTAAATGAGGTTGATAATCACATCAAATCGAGTGTCATCAAGTATCTCTTTTAATTCTGGCGCCGGTTTATATTTATAGTTAACCTTTCCCAGCCGGATTAGGTTAAGAGTTTTCGGCAAAAACTAAAAAGGCTGACCGATTCGACTGTTTCACCTGTGTCGATTTCGTTCAGAGTTTTCGGTGAAGACTTTGACTTCTCGCCAAAAACTTCATCTTCTAAGCTCTAATGGTTTCTTCTTGGATTTTCGCCGAAAACTCAGGGACTTTTCACCGAAAACTTCTTTGAAAAGCTGGGCAAGATTTGTGTTGACTTGATTGACTCCTTGGATTGATTCCGGTGCCATTCCTCAAGGTTCCAATGCCTTAGACACGTCCTTGGCTACTTTATTTCACGGCAAAAACCTGTGATATCACGAAAACACTAGAAAACCATCAAATAGACCCGAAACGGGCCAAAGTAACACAAATGGCACGAGGAGATAAAGCAGTTGAGTGAATATTCGCTATTCTACCCTAAAAACCATGTCTTAAGCCAAGAAATGTCGCTTAAATGAGGTTGATAATCACGTCAAATCGAGTTTCATCAAGTATCTCTTTTAATTCTGGCGCCGGTTTATATTTATAGTTAACCTTTCCCAGCCGGATTAGGTTAAGAGTTTTCGGCAAAAACTAAAAAGGCTGATCGATTTGACTGTTTCACCTGTGTCGATTTCGTTCAGAGTTTTCGGCGAAGACTTTGACTTCTCGCCGAAAACTTCATCTTCTAAGCTCTAACGGTTTCTTCTTGGATTTTCGCCAAAAACTCAGGGACTTTTCACCGAAAACTTCTTTGAAAAGCTGGGTAGGCTTTGTGTTGACTTGATTGACTCCTTGGATTGATTCCGGTGCCATTCCTCAAGGTTCCAATGCCTTAGACACGTCCTTGGTTACATTATTTGACGGCAAAAACTTGTGCTATCATGAAATCACTAGAAAACTAGACTCGAAACGGGCCAAAGTAACACAAATGGCACGAGATAGAGTAGTTGAGTGAATATTCACTATTCTACCGTAAAAACCATGTCTTAAGACAAGAAATGTCGCTTAAATGGGGCTGAAAATCACGTCAAATCGAGTGTCATCAAATACCCCACACTTAAGATTTTGCTTGTCCTCAAGCAAACTGAATAGAAAACGCTCATGTTAACAAATGATAAGATCTGTTAAATTGAAGTTCAAACATACACAATGAATTATTAGACAGATAATCCCTAGAACAAGAAACCTAACATGCATACCGATCAGCCAAACAACCTGGTCTCACTAAAAACTGCACACGACAAGAAGTAGTCACCAATCATGCACGAATTTGAGCTGACCGACCAGACTCCTCACAAAGATAATATTTAGTACAAGGGGGACTCTTGCTCTCTGTGTTTAGGGACGTGTTTCTGCTTTCAATCATTTTCTGTCATCGAATTCTTTCATAGGTTTGCAATTCGACCACATCTCCACCACTGTGATAACACGAGTAACTAGTCAAGAAGGACTTCCCTGCTTTGGACTGTAACGAATTCTACACTACAAGGGTTTATAATGAGATGGATGATGGGAATGTATGATGATGGCTTTGGTGCGCCGTAGCTTTTGACTAACTTCCCTCAAATCTAGCTTATGGCTTCCTACCGTCTAACCAGACACGGGTGGAATGGTGTACACTCGTCCTATGATACCCTCAAGCAACCTAGCACTTTATTTTGCATATCTTCTCTTTTTTTGAATTTTTTTTTACATTTTCTTTTGACTTCGTTCTTCCATATGTAAGGAGAAGAACGTTATTGAACTGAATAATGAACTTGAAAGTTTGAACTTTTCTTATTATTATTTTTTTTCAAATTTTCTATTTTTTTTTCTTTGGTGTCGATTTTCTTTTAGTTGCTAGAGGGGTTTACACGTTTGGACATAATAGCTAAAACCACTTGTTTAATGGCCATAGGCAGGTTACCACAGACCGAATTCCGGTAAACTAATCTAGAACTACTACCACAGGGGATTAACGGGGAATGAAAGAATGGGGATTGGCTGTACTGTATAGCGAACCGAAAGAAAGGCCAAGCTCAGCGGTTTAAACCTAGAGGATTCAACGTTAGGTAGGCTATCTGGCTTAGTAGCTTAATTCTAGATGCCCCTATTGAAGTGATCCAGCCACCTGATGATGCCCGCTGCAGAAGCGGTTGATCAAATACTACCAAGCTAACAAGAGCTAAGCAGATCGTATTCCAGGGTTCTTCTAAGATTGACTACTTCAAAACTGGCAAAATACTCGAATGCATGCAAGTTGTGCGTGGTGTGAGTTCCACGACTTCTAAATCTACGAAATGCGGAGAAATTAAAAAGTAAACTAAAGCAGATTGGGAATTTGGGTTTGAAAACAAGGATGACAGACGAACTTAGACTTTGAATCCCCCTTCGTTCCCCAGAGCATTGGCAATCAACAGATCAGCGGATTTCGATTCTCATTCAATCAATTACTAAGACACACACCATAACTCCTTACCCTTAGGTTTAAGACCGGTGAACGTTCGCTCTATTCGTTCTAACTACCAAGGTTAACTAGCCGCCCGGGTACGGTCGCCTTTCGCAATGACTTAATTAACTGGTGTAATTACTAATTATTAATGAGTTACTCTTGCAGTGAATTAACCCTAACCGGTTCCTACGAAAGGCACACTCCAATTATAAGGTTAATTGTTCAATTCGATGTTCTAAAGTAAGGCGAGCGTTCGCTTCTATCCTTAGCTTAACCAGAATCTAATCTAGGTGATCAATCCAGACAAGAAACATAAACAATGAAGAACAAATCAAACATGAATGAGAAACTGATTGAATTTCGAATCTAATCACTGCCGATCTGTGACCGCTTTAAAGCCCTGGGTCACTTAGGGTTCATCTAGTCTAAGCTCTAACGAGTTTCGCTACTCATGATTATTACAAAAGAAACAAAGACAAAGAGAGAGTTCATCATCCAGAGGAAGAACAGAAAAGAATCTAAAAAACCAAATTTAGACGACTCTGACAGACTTCGATCTTCGGTAAATAACACTCCTAGCTCCGATTCGTCGAGATGGAACGGATGGCGTCACGATCTCTCTCCGGCTCTTCGAACTCTAACTCTTCGCTCCAGAACTTGAGAGGATTCTCTGAATTCTGATCTCGAAAAGTTGTATTTTGCGAATTATGATCTATATTTCTTTTGGGCCGCCGAGTTAAGTACTTATACTTAACCCTAATCAGCCGGATTTCTTCTAATATTTTCGCCGAAAATAGTGAATTATTTTCGCCGAAAATATACTTGTGAATGGAAGTCCCGCCGGCTGATTCTCTTGTGATTTTTGTTTCGGTCCGAAAACCCAACGGTTTCACCGAAAACTTCTTTGGCTGAGCATCAGTGAATTGTTCTTGCATTTTCGCCGAAAACCATAGGCCATTTTCGCTGAAAATGTAAGTGTGAACGGGCAGACTTTTGGTTTCACTTGATCAGCTCCTTGGATCAATTCCGATTTGATTCCTCGAGGTTCCAATGCCTTAGACACGTCCTTGGTTACTTTATTTGACGGCAAAAACCTGTGCTAACATAAAAACACTAGAAAACCATCAAATAGACCCGAAATGGGCCAAGGTAACACAAATGGCACGAGATTGGGCAATCGATTG
This sequence comes from Linum lewisii, assembly GCA_034768395.1. Taxonomy (NCBI): domain Eukaryota; kingdom Viridiplantae; phylum Streptophyta; class Magnoliopsida; order Malpighiales; family Linaceae; genus Linum; species Linum lewisii. The sequence continues at coordinate 32,872,952 of CM068299.1, read as the reverse complement.
AATATTCGTTATTCTACCCTAAAAACCATGTCTTAAGCAAAGAAATGTCGCTTAAATGAGGTGATAATCACGTCAAATCGAGTGTCATCAAATACCCCACACTTAAGCTTTTGCTTGTCCTCAAGCAAACTGAACAGAAACGCTCATGTTCATAAATGATAAGATCGATTAAATTGGAGCTCAATCAAACACAATGAATTATTAGACAGGTCGATCCTAGAACAAGAAACCTAACATGCATACAGATCAGCCAAACTACCTGGTCTCACTAATAAACTGCACACGACAAGTAATTAGCAACCAATTATGCACGAATTTGACCTGACCGACAGACTCCTCACACAGTATATATATAGTATAATGGGGACTCTCACTCTCTGTGTTTAGGGACGTGTTTCTGCTCTCGATCATTTTCTGTTACCGAATTCTATCATAGATTTTCCTTTCGACCACATCTCCACCACTATGACAACACGAGTATCTAGTCAAGAAGGACTTCCCTGCTAGGACCGTAATGAAATCTACACTACTCGGGTTTATAATGAGATGGATGATGGGAATGAATGATGATGGCTTTGTGCGGTGTAGCTTTCGACTAACTTCCCTCGAATCTAATCTATGGCTTCCCACCGTCTAACCAAACACGGGTGGAATAATGAACGCTCGTCCTATGATACCCTAAAGAAACCTAGCACTTATTCTTTTTCTTTACACGATTTTTTTTCTTCTTTTCTTTCTTTTGAACTTTTTCTTTTGACTTCGTTCTTCCATTTGTAGGGAGAAGAACGTTTTATTGAACTAGAAACTTTGAACTTTTCTGATTTTTCTTTTCTTCATTTTTTTTCGAAATTTTCTTCTTTTCTTACTTTACTTTTTTTTTCTTTTGTGCCGATTTTCTTTTAGTTGCTAGAGGGATTTACACGTCTGGACATATTAGCTAAGACCACCTATTTAATGGCTATAGGCAGGTTACCACAAACCGACTTCCGGTAGGTCAATCTAGAACTACAACCACAGGGGATCAACGGGGAATGAAAGAAATGGGAAATGGCTGTAATGTATTATCGAACCGAAAGAACAGGCTAAGCTCAAGGGTCTAAACCTAGTGGATTTATCGTTTGGTAGGCTATCTGGCTTAGTAGCTGAATCTAGGTGCCCCTATCCTTCTAGAACTCGTGTCATCGTGTGGTCTCGAGTAGGTCTCATGCAAATTCTAACTCATTCAAGTAGACAGAAAACCACTCAGAAAGAATTTAAATTGCAAGTTACGTGCAATGGATCAAAAGCTCAGAGTTGGTTTGCTAGTCGGATTCGGTCATTTTCATGCAATCAAGGCTACAAACTACAAGTGTGATTTCAAATTCTGTTCTGACCAGGCAATTTAGCATCAAAGTAAACAAGTTCGTTCTCAAGTTCTAGGTTAAGTAGTCTAAGCATCATTATGAAGGTTTGAACAACAACTTAACATCAAAAATCAAGAACTGAGCCATTCTAATGCTAGAGAGACTGGAATGGAATCACGTGGCACACATAGAACACAATCAAGGGCAATCAAGTTCATGCAAGGTTCTCTAGCATCCTACCCCACACTTAAATCGGACTATGTCCTCACAGGACTAATTCTAGAGTTCAGAGTGAAGTAGAAGAACCTGGACCGAGATGATTGGTGTAGGGGATGAGCACGGGTCCTCGGAGCGGAGGGAATCTACCCAAGCGAAGCAAAGGGAATCTCCCAACTGTCTACAAAACAAAAACAAATAAAACATAAAAAGGAAACCAGGACAAGTGTCCCGGATCCACACAAAAAAAAGTTGGACCAAAATCCAAAAACAATAAATAAAAAGAAGACACCAGAGGCTGAGTGGAGGATCTGTTGCTACATGGGGGCTGAGGTCGAGTTCTAAGTCGTACTCAACCGCTAAGTCTCCTCCAACAGTTCTAACTCGGTGTCGTGGAATGTTCGGGCCATATTCATGGCTGATGCCGAAGGAGAGGATGAGCTGTCCTATGAAGTTACCCCCCAGGAGTCTGCGAGGTGGCGTCTTCCTTCTGGTCTTCTGGCGGAAGATGCGAGCTACACCCAGCCAGGGTGTAGAGGGTAGCTCTCTCGGATGGCTCGAAGAAGCATAAGCTCCTCCTTGAGGATATGGTGGCGGTCCTTATCTGGAACATATAAAAGCGACCTACGCCAAACCATATGAATAAATTTTAAAGAGCGGGTGGGAGAGTGACTTAACTGAGTTGTGCTCCCCAAGGCGATCGCCAGGCACTCCTGTCATGTGGCTCCATAGCGCGTGGTACTCCATGTCGTCATCATCGTCGCCCCAGCCTAGATGATGATCGTGATAATGCTCGTAGTGGATGCCAAGATGAGCAGCAAACTCATCGTAGGTGAGCTGCCTGTACACCCCACCAAGATAGAAGGTCACAACCTTCTGGCGCTGCTTCCTCTTGTGCTCATCTAGATCAATGGTTGCCCAGAACTCCTGGAGGGCAATGTCTGGGAACTCGGCAGCGATGGTGGTCAGCTCTAGGAGACCTGCCGGTGCTAGGGCGTCATGCATATTCCAGTGGTAGTCCTCGTCGTGATCGAAGAGGGACTCCATGGAGAGAGGACGAACGTCAGCTCCTCGAATGTGCTCGATCTTCTGGAAGCACTCGAAGTAGAAGTCAGGTAGACGGGTGATAGTGCAATGGTATCCAGCCCGGCGGGGTAATGCGGGTGGAGGACCTAGAACGACGGGTGTTACAGGGGCGGCAGATCCTGAGCTCGAGGCGCCATCAAGTCGCGCCTTAGTCCTGCGCTCATAAGTGGTGTTCCTAAAACCAGAATGAAACCAGATTAGTCAACTAAAACCCTACCCCACACTTAGTAGAAAAACTCAATTTCACAAAGAAATGAGGGAAACTAAGTGGGGTAAGCAAGGCGGAGTAACCGGTAATCATAGACAATAAAATACATACTTAGGAACAGCCAGAATCGGATAAGCACAATCAGAGTTCAAAAAGTCAAACTGACATTCAGAAAGTCAACATTTATAGCACAATGAACCCTAATCATGGCAGGACTATCACAACTTGGGGAATGACGGTAAAATATGATCACAAATGGCAAGCACGATAATCTGAACGAGAATGAACACGTACGGCAGCCAAATGATCAAAAATAGTTCATGGTCAAACTGACATTTCTCACAAGTCAACAGAACAAGGAATCAATCGTATGCATAGTAACACATGATCAAATTATATGGAAATTAAGCACGGAACTCCCTAAGCATGATAGAATAGTTCTATAAGTTCAGCTAACCTAGTTCACACGAAAATAGTCGGCACGCAAATCGAGGCAAGCCGAAAAGTCAACTGAAAGTCAACCCCGACAAAATTCAGCAATCCATATGTCAAAAGATTTGTATTGAATAGTTCTACAACTTACCTTGAAGCCATGACTGCTAAAAATGAACGGGTTGGGAGGAATCGGTGAAAAACTTTGAAAACAAGGGTTTCGGTGAACTGGAGCTGTAGAGCTCCGATTTGGCTGTTCTAGGGCTCGAATCGATCGGAATTGGGAGGGGGGTTGAGCGGCGGTGGTGGCGGCGGCAGAAAATGGTGGCGACGACGGTTTTCAAGAGGGGTGGCGGCGGTGATTTGAAAAAGAAAAGGGGAAGGGGGTTTTCGGTGTTTAAAACGAAAATGAAAGAAGGGAAGAGAGAGAGTGGTAAATCCGGATTTTAAAGGAATAGTTGGGTGATTTTCAAAATTATTTTCGGCAAAAATAAGAGGGTGTTTTCGCCAAAAATTTTAGTTCAAATGCACTGCCGGTTTTTCAAGTGTGTTTTCGCCGAAAGAAAAAACACTTTTTCGCCGAAAATTTTAGTTCAAATCACTCCTTGTTTTTCAAAATCAATTGCGCCGAAAACTCAATACATTTCGGACCGAAAATATGGAACAGGGAGAACCAGTGAAAACCAAAAGGCGATTTCGCCGAAAATAGGATTTAATTTTCGCCGAAAATTTTGAACACTACGAATTGAAAATATTTTCGCAAATCCGGCAAACTTCAGAAAATCACAGTTAAATCCAAAAAAATCGGAAAGACCTCAATCAACTTGCGAACGACACTACGACACGCAAAATCTACACGAAAAATAATAAATCAAACAAACTGACACTTTTGGCTCTCCTGAACCGACTCTAAAACACTAAGTTCAACAAAAATTAAAAACGTACTCCAGCCGTGGGTTGCCTCCCATGAAGCGCTCTTTTATTAACGTCCTTGAGCTGGACGATACCTGGACGGTATTAGGAGACATCCCAACTTAGATTCTCCTTAACGCTCACGTCGGAGTTCATGAAGTACAGCTTCGGGACTTCTCCGGTAAGCGTGAATCTCTTTCCGTTTGCATGTAAGAGCTTGGTACGTCCATCGGGAAGATGATCGACGAACTTGAACGGTTCGAACAGCTCTCTGGAGAGGTCATCCTTCTTGATTGTTACGATGGAAGGAATGAGGACTGTCGGCTTCTTCTTTTCTTTTATCTTCGGCTTGGTATCACCAGGATCGGTGGTCGTCAGTATTTCCTTAGGAGATGCTTTCGGCTTCTCCTTCCGTACTTGTTCCGGCGCCAGTTTCTTGGAACTAATTGGTGGTGCAGCTGACTCGGTGGAAGACGGCAGAATTTTTGGCGTCCAGACCATTTGGGTCTTCGTCTTCTTGTTCTTTCCCCGAGGTTTGCTCGGTTTAGTGCTCGGTAGCTTAGAAGAGGCTTGCAGTTCCTTCTTCTTCTTCTTTAATAACCTGTTTAATATCTGCAGCAACAACTGATCTAGAGACACTGGAAGAAGCATTAGTAACAGATTGACCGGAGTCAACTCCACAGTTTCAACAGCTAGACAGTGAGATTCTTCATTCTTAGAGTCATATTTCATGCCATCTTTAAGACGGAACGTTTTCGTTTCTTTACCGACCCTTAGAGTTAAAGAACCATTTGGAACGTTAATATTCATTCCAGTAGTAGCCATGAAAGGTCGACCTATGAGAATGGTAGAATCATATGTACTAGTATCCATAATCACATAGTCAGCTAAGAACGTGAACGGACCACATTTAGTAACAACGTCTTTAATCTCTCCCATAGGGGTTTTAAGTGATCTATCAGCAAAGACGAGTTGCATACTACGCGGTTCAAGTTCTACTAGGTTTAACTTTTCAAACAGGCTCATAGGCATAACATTAACAGACGCTCCTAGATCAACTAAACAACGTTCAATCTCAACATCATTGATGACCAAAGGCAAAGTAAAAGAACCAGGCTCAGATAACTTAGCTGGATATGGAGAGGCAGGTTTCTTAATACGAATGTCAGGATATCCTTCCTTGTTCCCCTTCATGCCAGTCTCGATCCTTGCATTTGGTAGCAATGCTCTAGGAAAAGGAGGCTTCACGACGTACGGTGCAAGAGGAGGATCATCCGCCTTAGGCACCTGTTCCTGTTCTTCTTCTTCCTCCGGAGTTTCAGCGATCCTGCGTAAGACAGAACAAGCATCAACAATTAAGGTTGGGAGTTTTCGAGCGGTTACCATCTTGGCTTGCTCCTTTCGCGGATTCGACTCTGTCTGGCTTGGAAGTTGGCCAAATGGTCGACCAGATGCTAACATGCTCGAGATGTTGTTCACGGCTTGCTCAATTCTTTGTCCAGATGCTATCTGTTCTTGATTGAGAAGAGCTTGAGCCTTGAACTGACTGTCATGATCATCGAGTCTTGTGATGATCTGGCTGAGCTTCTTATCCAGGTCACTGACATTGTTCTCTCTCTGATGCTGCTGCCCTGGATAGGTATTATTAAGATATTGATTCTGGCGATTGCCAGGAGCAGTTCCATAATTACCTGGATTGCGATGCGGCGGCTGGTAGACACCTGCCGGCGGATGGTTAGGCTTCTGATCCTGAGCTGGACCAGCCGGGCGGTTATTCTGGTTCTGGTTATGGTTGGCGCCGGCATTGTAGGGAGGTCTGTCTTCATAGTTCCCTTGCTGTCTGAAGTTACGGTAGCCAGCATAACCATTCTGATTATTGACGAAGCCTTGTTGGATGAAATTTACCTCTTCGGCAGACCAGACTTCTGCCTTACCAAAATTCTGACAACGGCCTCCGTTATGTGCGCAAGCTCCACACCACTCGCAATCAGCAACATAGACAGAGGCTGCCGGCGGCTTGATCGGTGTGGTAGACTTCTTCAAATGCTTCTCTACCTCTGCTTTGATTGTAGCTTCGAGATCTAACTTGCTCCTTGATCCTTCAGATTGTCGTTCCCAGTTCCTTGACTTGGAAGCACAGTTTGCGAAGTGAAGAAGAGCAGCTTCAGGTGTTAGCGTAGTGCAATCCCCTTCAGCTAGAGAATTGACCCACTTGGCAGATTCTTCTCGAAGTCCTCGAGAAAAGATTTCAGCTAACTGCCTCTGCTCAAATCCATGATGAGGGCAGGTGTAGAGAAATTCTTGGAATCGATTCCAAGTATCATATAAGCTTTCTCCTTCTTTCTGGGAGAATCTGGCGATGCTGTCCTTGATGGCGGTTGTTCTGGCCGGAGGGAAGTATTCTTCAACAAAGTCCTAAGCCAGAGTATCCCAATCAATGTAATAGCCAGGTGGTTTGCCAGTAAGCCACCTCTTAGCAGGGCCTTTCAAGAGAAACGCGAAAGCTCTCAGACAAAGAGTGTTTTTGTCGAGGTTTCCGCTCTTGAAAGTGCTGCAGAGATCAAGGAAATCTGCAAGATGAGTGCACGGATTGTCTAGGGCCTGCCTTCAAACTGTAAATCCCTAGAGATCATAGTCAAGAATGAAATCTTGATCTCATAGTCAGGATCTCCTTCAATGCGCGGAACGGCAATGGCAGATCGAATGCTAGTCACGCTCGGCTTGTTATAGTCTGCTAGACTCTTCTGTGCAGGTGGTGGCGGCGGCAGTTGATCGCCATTTGGTGGTGGTGGTGGTAATCTATCGTCCATGGCGGGAGATGGAGGAGGTGAGAGCGACTTGGTGTGTGAAGCGGATGAAGATGACGGTACAGGTGAAAATGGAGATGAGGAACTCTCCTTCAGTTCCTCGATCTTGATCGGAGTGATGAATGGATTGGATCTGCCTTTCTTCAGAATCTGTGATCGTAGAGTTGGAGCAGAACTGCCTGGTCTCTCTGCACTCTTAGCCTGTTCGGTTTGAGAGCGAGTCCAAGGACGGTGAGGCATACACCTGTAAACCTACAGATAACAAAGACAAACAAAACCAGTGTAAAATCGAAGTGGATGGAAAGATGAAAGATGGAAAGTAGAAGAATATATTGCCAGTTCTTCTTTCGAACAATCAAAAGAAGTCCCCGGCAATGGCACCAATTTGATGATGCCCGCTGCAGAAGCGGTTGATCAAATACTACCAAGCTAACAAGAGCTAAGCAGATCGTATTCCAGGAGTCTTCTAAGATTGACTACTTCAAAACTGGCAAAATACTCGAATGCAAGCAAGTTGTGTGTGGTGTGAGTTCCACGACTTCTAAATCTATGAAATGCGGAGAAATTAAAAAGTAAACTAAAGCAGATTGGGAATTAGGGTTTGAAAACAAGGATGACAGACGAACTTAGACTTTGAATCCTCCTTCGTTCCCCAGAGCATTGGCAATCAACAGATCAGCGGATTTCGATTCTCATTCAATCAATTACTAAGACACCACCATAACTCCTTACCCTTAGGTTTAAGATCGGCGAACGTTCGCTCTATCCGTTCTAACTACCAAGGTTAACTAGCCGCCCGGGTACGGTCGCCTCTCGCAACGACTTAATTAACTGGTGTAATTACTAATGATTAATGAGTTACTCTTGCAGTGAATTAACCTGGTGAACCGCCCAGTCTTGTTATGCGGATGTTCAAACAAATAACTAACAAAGCTATAAAAGCTAGGGTAGATCGTATTCCAGGGGTTTTCTAAGATTGACTACTTTAAAACTGGAAAATACTCGAATGCAAGCAAGTTGTGCGTGGTGTGAGTTCCACGACTTCTAAATCTACGAAATGCGGATAAATTAAAAATTAAACTAAAGCAGATTGGGAATTAGGGTTTGAAAACAAGGATGACAGACGAACTTAGACTTTGAATCCCCTTCGTTCCCCAGAGCATTGGCAATCAACAGATCAGCGGATTTCGATTCTCATTCAATCAATTACTAAGACACCACCATAACTCCTTACCCTTAGGTTTAAGACCGGCGAATGTTCGCTCTATCCGTTCTAACTACCAAGATTAACTAGCCGCCCGGGTACGATCGCCTCTCACAACGACTTAATTAACTGGTGTAATTACTAATGATTAATGAGTTACTCTTGCAGTGGATTAACCCTAACCGGTTCCTACGAAAGGCACGCTCCAATTATAAGGTTAATTGTTCAATTCGATGTTCTAAAGTAAGGCGAGCGTTCGCTTCTATCCTTAGCTTAACCAGAATCTAATCTAGGTGATCAATCCAGACAAGAAACATGAACACGGAAGAACAAATCAAACATGAAGAAGAACTGATTGAATTTCGAATCTAATCACCGCCGATCCGTGACCGCTTTAAAGCCCTGGGTCACTAAGGGTTCATCTAGTCTAAGCTCTAACGAGTTTAGCTACTCATGATTATTACAACAGAAACAAAGACAAAGAGAGAGTTCATCATCCAGAGGAAGAACAGAAAAGAATCTGAAAAACCTAATTTAGACGACTCTGACAGACTTCGATCTTCGGTAGATAACACTCCTAGCTCCGATTGTCGAGATGGAAGGGATGGTGTCACGATCTCTTTCCGGCTCTTCGAACTCTAACTCTTCGCTCCATAACTTGAGAGGATTCTCTAAATTCTGATCTCGAAAAGTTGTATTTTGTGAATTATGATGTATATCCTTTTTTGGGCCGCCGGGTTAAGTATTTATACTTAACCCTAATCAGCCGGATTTCTTCTAATATTTTCGCCGAAAATAGTGAATTATTTTCGCCGAAAATATGCTTGTGAATGGAAGTCCCGCCAGCTGATTCTCCTGTGATTTTCATTTCGGTCCGAAAACCCAACGGTTTCGCGCAAAACTTCTTTGGCTGAGCATCAGTGAATTGTTCTTGCATTTTCGCCGAAAACCATAGGCCATTTTCGCCGAAAATGTAAGTGCGAACGGGCAGGCTTTTGGTTGGACTTGATCGGCTCCTTGGATCAATTCCGGTTTGATTCCTCGAGGTTCCAATGCCTTAGACACGTCCTTGGTTACTTTATTTGACGGCAAAAACCTGTGCTAACATAAAAACACTAGAAAACCATCAAATAGACCCGAAACGGGCCAAGGTAACACAAATGGCACGAGATAGGGCAATCGATTGAATATTCGTTATTCTACCCTAAAAACCATGTCTTAAGCAAAGAAATGTTGCTTAAATGAGGCTGATAATCACGTCAAATTGAGTGTCATCAAATACCCTACACTTAAGCTTTTGCTTGTCCTCAAGCAAACTGAATAGAAACGCTCATGTTCATAAATGATAAGATCAATTAAATTGGAGCTCAATCAAACACAATGAATTATTAGACAGATCGATCCTAGAACAAGAAACCTAACATGCATACAGATCAGCCAAACTACCTGGTCTCACTAATAAACTGCACACGACAAGTAATTAGCAACCAATTATGCACGAATTTGACCTGACCGACCAGACTCCTCACACAGGATATATATAGTACAATGGGAACTCTCACTCTCTGTGTTTAAGGACGTGTTTCTGCTCTCGATCATTTTCTGTTACCGAATTCAGTCATAAGTTTGCATTTTGACCACATCTCCACCACTGTGACAACACGAGTATCTAGTCAAGAAGGACTTCCTTGCTAGGACCGTAATGAATTCTACACTACTCGGGTTTATAATGAGATGGATGATGGGAAATGAATGATGATGGCTTTGTGTGGTGTAGCTTTCGACTAACTTCCCTCGAATCTAATTATGGCTTCCTACCGTCTAACCAAACACGGGTGGAATAATGAACGCTCGTCCTATGATACCCTCAAGCAACCTAGCACTTATTCTTTTTCTTTACACGATATTTTTTCTTTTCTTTCTTTTGAACTTTTCTTTTGACTTCGTTCTGCCATTTGTAGGGAGAAGAACGTTTTATTGAACTAGAAACTTTGAACTTTTCCGAATTTTCTTTTCTTCACTATTTTTTTCGAAGTTTCTTTCTTTTCTTACTTTACTTTTTTTTCTTTTGTGCCGATTTTCTTTTAGTTGCTAGAGGGGTTTACAAGTCTGGACATATTAGCTAAGACCACCTGTTTAATGGCTATAGGCAGGTTACCACAAACCGACTTCCGGTAGGTCAATCTAGAACTACAACCACAAGGGATCAACGGGGAATGAAAGAAATGGGAAATGGCTGTAATGTATTATCGAACTGAAAGAACATGCCAAGCTCAAGGGTCTAAACCTAGTGGATTTTATCGTTTGTAGGCTATTGATGGAACCGTCGTTGTGCTGAGCAGGTTCTATCAAATAACTATCAAGCTCAAGAGCTAGGATAGATCGTATTCCACGGGTCTACAATTGATTGGCTACTTCAGAACTAACAAATTACTCAAGGAAAACACGTTGTGCGTGGTGTGAGTTCCACGACTTCTAATTCTAAGGAATGCAGAAAAATTAAAACAAATTAAGCTAAAGCAAATTGAGAATTAGGGTTTGGAAACAAGAATGACAGACGAACTTAGACTTTGAATCCCCCTTCGTTCCCCAGAGCATTGGCAATCAACAGATCAGCGGATTTCGATTCTTATTCAATCAATTACTAAGACACCACCATAACTCCTTACCCTTAGGTTTAAGACCGGCGAACGTTCGCTCTATCCGTTCTAACTACCAAGATTAACTAGCCGCCCGGGTACGGTCGCCTCTCGCAACGACTTAATTAATTGGTGTAATTACTAGTGATTAATGAGTTACTCTTGCAGTGGATTAACCCTAACCGGTTCCTACGAAAGGCACACTCCAATTATAAGGTTAATTGTTCAATTCGATGTTCTAAAGTAAGGCGAGTGTTCGCTTCTATCCTTAGCTTAACAAGAATCTAATCTAGGTGATCAATCCAGACAAGAAACATGAACAATGAAGAATGAATCAAACATGAAAAAGAACTGATTGAATTTCGAATCTAATCACCGCCGATCCGTGACCGCTTTAAAGCCCTGGGTCACTTAGGGTTCATCTAGTCTAAGCTCTAACGAGTTTAGCTACTCATGATCATTACAAAAGAGACAAAGACAAAGAAAGAGTTCATCATTCAGAGGAAGAACAGAAAAGAATCTGAAAAACCTAATTTCGACGACTCTGACAGACTTCGATCTTCGGTAAGTTGCACTCCTAGCTCCGGTTCTCCGAGATGGAAGGGATGGCGTCACGATCTCTATCCGGCTCTTCGAACTCCAACTCTTCGCTCCCGAACTTCAGAGAAATCTGATCTCGAAAAGCTGTGTTTCTCGAATTATGAATTGTTTGATCTCTGGCCGCCGGATTAAGTATAAATACTTAACTATAGTTGGGCCGGGCTGAGCTGTTATTTTCGCCGAAACCATAGGAGTAGTTTCGGCGAAAATTCTTGTGTAAATTGCCATGATTTCCCTGCCTTGCATTTTCGGTCCGAAGAGCTTAATGGTTTCGCCGAAATCAATCTTCACTTGGCATCAGCTGATTTGCATTGTTGATTTCGCCGAAGTACCGAAACTGTAAGTGTGAATGGCAGATTTTCGGTTTGACTTTGATTGGCTCCTTTGATCGATTCCGGTTTGATTCCTCGAGGTTCCTACGCCTTACACACGTCCATGGCTACGTTATTTGACGGCAAAAACCTGTGCTAACACAAAAACACTAGAAAACCATCAAATAGACCCGAAAAGGGCCAATGTAACACAAATGGCACGAGATAGGGCAATTGATTGAATATTCGTTATTCTACCCTAAAAACAATGTCTTAAGCAAAGAAATGTTGCTTAAATGAGGCTGATAATCACGTCAAATCGAGTGTCATCAAATACCCCACACTTAAGCTTTTGCTTGTCCTCAAGCAAACTGAATAGAAACGCTCATGTTCATAAATGATAAGATAGATTAAATTAGAGCTCAATCAAACACAATGAATTATTAGACAGATCGATCCTAGAACAAGAAACCTAACATGCATACAGATCAGCCAAAACCTGGTCTCACTAATAACTGCACACGCCAAGTAATTAGCAACCAATTATGCACGAATTTGACCTTACCGACCAGACTCCTCACACAGGATATATATAGTACAATGGGAACTCTCACTCTCTGTGTTTAAGGACGTGTTTCTGCTCTCGATCATTTTCTGTTACCGAATTCTGTCATAGGTTTGCATTTCGACCACATCTCCACCACTGTGACAACACGAATATCTAGTCAAGAAGGACTTCCCTGCTAGAACCGTAATGAAATCTACACTACTTGGGTTTATAATGAGATGGATGATGGGAATGAATGATGATGGCTTGGTGCGGTGTAGCTTTCGACTAACTTCCCTCGAATCTAATCTATGGCTTCCTACCGTCTAACCAACCACTGGTGGAATGATGAACGCTCGTCCTATGATACCCTCAAGCAACCTAGCACTTATTCTTTTTCTTTTGCATACACATTTTTCTTTTCAACTTTTCTTACGACTTCGTTCTTCCATTTGTAGGGAGAAGAACGTTTTATTTGAACTAAACTTTGAACTTTTTCTGATTTTTCTTCTTTTCTCTTTTTCAAAAAATTTTTTTTTTCTTTACTTTACTTTTTCTTTTGTGTCGATTTTTCTTTTAGTTGCTAGAGGGGTTTACACGTCTGGACATATTAGCTAAGACCACCTGTTTAATGGCTATAGGCAGGTTACCACAAACCGACTTCCGGTAGGTCAATCTAGAACTACAACCACAGGGGATCAACGGGGAATGAAAGAAATGGGAAATGGCTGTAATGTATTATCGAACCGAAAGAACAGGCCAAGCTCAAGTGTCTAAACCTAGTGGATTTTATCGTTAAGGTAGGCTATCTGGCTTAGTAGCTGAATCTAGGTGCCCCTATCCTTCTAGAACTCGTGTCATCGTGTGGTCTCGAGTAAGTCTCATGCAAATTCTAACTCATTCAAGTAAACAGAAAACCACTCAGAAAGAATTTAAATTGCAAGTTACGTGCAATGGATCAAAAGCTCACAGTTGGTTTGCTAGTCGGATTCGGTCATTTTCATGCAATCAAGGCTACAAACTACAAATGTGATTTTAAAATTCTGTTCTGATCAGGCAATTTAGCATCAAAGCATACAAGTTGGTTCTCAAGTTCTAGGTTAAGCAGTCTAAGCATCATTATGAAAGGTTGAACAACAACTTAACATCAAAAATCAAGAACTGAGCCATTCTAATGCTAGAGAGACTGGAATGGAATCACGAGGCACACAAAACACAATCAAGGGTAATCAAGTTCATGCAAGGTTCTCTAGCATCCTACCCCACACTTAAATCGGACTGTGTCCTCACAGGACTAGTTCTAGAGTTTAGAGTGGAATGGAAGAACCTGGACCGAGATGATTGGCGTAGTGGATGAGCACGGATCCTCGGAGCGGAGGTAGTCTACCCAAGTGAAGCAAAGGGAATCTCCCAACTGCCTACAAAACACAAACAAATGAAACATAAAAAGGAAACCGGGACAAGTGCCCCGGATCCACACAGAAAAAAAAGTTGGACCGAAGTCCGAAAAGAATAAATGAAAATAGGGATAAGGAAAAGGACACCACCTGATCATCACTGGTCAGAGGTGTCGGGTTGGGGGAAGTGGAAGTAATCGCCGAGCTGTCGCTGCCACTCCAGCTGTCGCTCATATCACCGATCGGCGCGGCGCATGTGTTGTTGCATAATAGTCCACCTAGCCTCTTGAATGGCGTTGTCGGTGATGCGCCACTCCTGTAGTCGCTCGTACAACTCACCAATGTCCGCGGGGTGGTGTTGCGGCTGGTGAGTGTGCGCCGGAAATGGATCTGGAATGCGCGGCGGCGACTGGTGGATGTACCCTGCCTGATGGTGTGGTGAGGGTATATAATCTTGAAACTCAGGCGGCGGCTGCTGCTGCTCCTCAGCATCATCGTCGTCCTCCGACTCGACCGCAGGTTGGAGTGAAGGATCTGCTGCTACCTGGGGACTGAGGTCGAGTTCTAAGTCGTACTCGACCGCCAAGTCTCCTCCAACGGTCCGAACTGGATGTCGTGGAATGTGAGGGCCATATTCATGGCCGATGCCGAAGGAGAGGATGAGCTGACCTATGAAGTTGCCTCCCAAGAGTTTGCGTGGTTGCTTCTTCCTCTTGGTCCTCTGGCTGAAGATGTGAGCTAGCACCCAGCCGGGGTGGAGAGGATAGCTCTCCCGGATGGCTCGATGAAGCATGAGCTCCTCCTTAAGGATATGGTGGCGATCCTTGTCTCGGACATATAAAAGTGACCTCCGCCAAACCATATGAATAAACTTATAGATTGGGTGAGAGAGAGACTTAACTGAGTTGCTCTTCCTGAGGCGATCGCCAGGCACGCCTGTCATGTGGCTCCAGAGGGCGTGCAACGCCTCGTCGTCATCATCCTCGCCCCAACCGAGGTGGTGATCGTGATAGTGCTCATAGGGGATGCCCAGATGAGCAGCAAACTCATTGTAGGTGAGCTGCCTGTGCACACCAAGAAAGAAAGTGATCACTTTCTGGCCCCGTCTCCTCTTATGCTCGTCCAAGTCAAATGTCGCCCAGAACTCCTGGAGAGCAATGTCTGGGAACTCGGCGGCTATGGTGGTCAGCCCTAGGAGACCGGCCGGTGCTAGGGCGTCATGCACGTTCCGGTAGGAATCCTCGTTATGCTCCTGGAGAGGCTCCATGGATAAAGGACGCACGTCAGCTCCCCGGATGTGCGCGATCTTCTGGAAGTTCTCAAAGTAGAAGTCCGGTAGACGGGCGATGGTGGGATGGTATCTAGCATGGCGAGGGAGTGCAGGTGGAGGACCGGAGCGGCAGCTCCTGAGCTCGAGGCGCCATCAAGTCGTGCCTTAGTCCTGCGCTCAAAAGTGTTCCTAAAACCAGAAGTGAAACCAGATTAGTCAACTAAGATCCTACCCCACACTTAGTAGAAAAACTCAATTTCACAAAGAAACGAGGGAAATTAAGTGGGGTAAGCAAGGCAAAGGAACCGGTAATCACAGACAATAGAGCACATGTCTTAAGAACAGCTATAATCAGGTAAGCGCAATCAGAGTTCAAACAGTCAAACCGACATTTTAGAAAGTCAACATTAAGTCATATTGAACCCTAATCATGGCAAGACTATCACAACTTGGAAATTAACGGCATCATACGATTTCAAATGGCGGCACGATAATATGAACAAGAATGAACACTGATGACAGCCAAACGATCAACAACAAGTCAACGTCAAACCGACATATCTCACAAGTCAACAAAACAAAGAATCAATCGTATGCATAGCAACACATGACCAAATGATATGGAAATTAAGCACGGAACTCCCTAAGCATCCTGGAACGGTTCTATAAGTTCAGTCAATCCTAGTTCACACGAAACAGTCGGCACGCAAAACGAGGTAAACCGAAAAGTCAATCGAAAGTCAACCCCGACGAAATTCAGCAATCCATATGTCAAAAGATTCGTATCGAAAAGTTATGCACTTTACCTTGAAGCCATGGAAGCAAAAACTGAACGGGTTGGGAGGAATCGGTGAAAAACGTTGAAAACTAGGTTTTCGGTGAACTAGAGCTGCAAAGCTCCGATTTGGTTGTTCTAGGGCTTGTTAGGATCGGAATGAGGAGGGGGAGTAAACGGCGGCGGTCGGCGACGGCGGCGGCGGGTGAAACGGCGGTGACGACGGGTTTTAGTGGAGGGTCGGCGACGATTTTAAATAGATAAGGGGGGGGGGTTTCGGTGATATGAACGAAAGTAAGTGAAGGAAAGGAAGGAGAGAGAGGAAGGCCGGTTTTAAAGTGGGATTTTTCTGATTTTTTTTTGAAATTATTTTCGGCGAAATTGGAAGGGTGGTTTCGCCGAAAATGGAAGCACGGTTTCGCCGAAAACTTTAGTTCAAATGGCTTCGCCGAAAACAGTTATTTTTCGAACCGAAAATGATGAACAGGAAGGATGGGTCGAAAATCAAAAGTTGGTTTCGCCAAAAACAGGGGTGGTTTCGCCGAAAATTTTGAACTGTTCGGGTTTAAAATATTTTCGTAATTCTGAACAACTTCAGAAAATCATAGTTAAATCTAGAAAAATCGGAACGACCTCAATCAACTTGCAACTGACTCTATGACACGCAGACTCTACACGAAAAATAAGAACACAAACAAACTGACACTTTTGGCTCTCCCGAACCGACTCTAAAATACCAAGGTTGAAACAAAATAAAACTGACTCCAGCCGTGGGTTGCCTCCCACGAAGCGCTCTTGTATTAACGTCCTTGAGCTGGACGATACCTGGACGGTATTAGGAGACATCCCAACTAAGATTCTCCTTCACGCTAGCATCGGAGTTCATGAAGTACAGCTTCGGGACTTCTCCGGTAAACATGAATTTCTTCCCATTCGCATGCAAAAGCTTGGTACGTCCGTCGGGAAGATGATCAACGAACTTGAATGGTCCGAACAGCTCTCTAGAGAGATCATCCTTCTTGAGTATGACGATGGAAGGAATGAGGACTGTCGGCTTCTTCTTAACTTCAGTCTTTGGCTTGGTATCACCAGGATCGGTGATCGTTAGTACTTCCTTAGGAGAGGCTTTCGGCTTCTCCCTCAATACTTGTTCCGACGCCGGTTTCTCAGAACGGAATGGTGGTGCAGCTGGCTTGGTGGAGGATGGTAGAGCTTTTGGTCTCCAAACCATTTGAACTTGCTTCTCCTTGTGATTCTTCCTCCTTGATCTACCCGACTCCTTGTGTGGCGGTTTTGAAGAGGCTTACAGTTCCTTCTTCTTTTGTGGCTTCTGAACCGAGGCTTCTGGCTTCTTCCTTATAACATGTTTAATACCTGCATCAACAACTGATCTAGAAACACTGGAGGAAACATTAGTAACGGAGTTGACCGGAGTCAACTCCATAGTTTCAACAGCTAAGCAGTGAGGTTCTTCATTCTTAGAGTCATGTTTCATGCTATCTTTAAGACGGAAAGTTTTTGTTTCTTTACCAATTCTTAAAGTCAAAGAACCATTAGGAACGTTAATATTCATTCCAGTAGTAGCCATGAAAGGGCGACCTATGAGGATTGTAGAATCATCGGTACTAGTATCCATAATCACATAGTCAGCTAAAAACGTGAACGGACCACATTTAGTAACAACGTCTTTAATCTCTCCCTTAGGGGTTTTAAGCGATCTATCAGCAAAGACGAGTTGCACACTGGGCGGTTCAAGTTCCCCTAAGTTTAACTTTTCATATAGACTCACAGGCATAACATTAACAGATGCTCCTAGATCAACTAAGCAACGTTCAATTTCAACATCATTGATGACCAAAGGCAAAGTAAAAGAACCAGGATCAGATAACTTAGCTGGATATGGAGAGACAGGTTTCTTAATACGAATGTCGGGGTATCCTTCCTTGTTCCCCTTCATGCCAGTCTTGATCCTTGCGTTTGGTAGCAGTGCTCTAGGAAAAGGAGGCTTCACGACGTAGGGTGCAAGAGGAGGATCATCCTTGGGCGCTGGTTTCCGTTCCTCTTCTTCTTCTTCTTTCGGAGTTTCAGCAATCCTGCGTAAAACAGAAAAAGCATCAGCAATTAAGTTCGGAAGTTTTCGAGCAGTTACCATTTTAGCCTGTTCTTTTCTCAGATTTGGCTCTGTCTGGCTTGGAAGCTGGCCAAATGGTCGACCAGATGCTAGCATGCTCGAGATGTTGTTCACGACTTGCTCAATCCGTTGTCCAGATGCTATTTGTTCTTGATTGAGAAGAGCTTGAGCCTTGAACTGACTGTCATGATCATCGAGTCTTGTGATGATCTGGCTGAGCTTCTTATCCAGGTCACTAACATTATTATCTCTTTGATGCTGCTGTCCTGGATAGGTATTGTTAAGATATTGATTCTGGCGATTGCCAGGAGCAGTTCCATAATTACTCGGATTGTGATGCGGCGGCTGGTAGACATCTGCCGGCGGATGGTTAGGCTTTTGGTCCTGAGCTTGACCAGCCGGGCGGTTATTCTGGTTCTGGTTATGGTTGGTGCCAGTATTATAGGGAGGTCTGTCTTGATAGTTCCCTTGCTGTCTGAAGTTACAATAACCAGCATAACCATTCTGATTGTTAACGAAGCCTTGTTGAATGAAATTTACCTCTTCGACAGACCAGACTTCTGCCTTACCAAAATTCTGACAACGGCCTCCGTTATGTGCGCAAGCTCCACACCATTCGCAATCGGCAACATAGACAGAAGCTGCATGTGGCTTGATTGGTGTGGTAGACTTCTTCAAATGCTTCTCTACCTATGCCTTGATAGCTGCTTCGAAATCTAGCTTGCTCCTCGATCCTTCATATTGTCGCTCCCAGTTCCTTGACTTGGAGGCACAGTTTGCGAAGTGCAGAAGAGCAGCTTCAGGGGTGAGTGTAGTGCAATCCCCTTCAGCTAGAGAATTGACCCACTTGGCAGATTCTTCTCGAAGTCCTCGAGAGAAGATTTCAGCAAACTGTCTCTGCTCGAATCCATGATGAGGGCAGGTGTAGAGAAGTTCTTGGAATCGATTCCAAGTATCATATAAACTTTCTCCTTCTTTCTGGGAGAATCTGGCGATGCTGTCCTTGATGGCGGTTGTTCTGGCCGGAGGGAAGTATTCTTCAACAAAGTCCTGAGCCAGGGTATCCCAGTTAGTGTAGTAGCCAGGTGGTTTGCTAGTAAGCCACCTCTTGGCAGCGCCTTTCAAAGAGAACGGGAAAGCTCTCAGACAAAGAGTGTTTTTGTCGAGGTTTTTGTTTTTAAAAGTACTGCAGAGATCAAGGAAGTCTGCAAGATGAATGCACGGATTGTCTAGGGGCCTGCCTTCAAACTGTAAATCCCTAGAGATCATGGTCAAGAATGGAATTTTGATCTCATAGTCAGGATCTCCTTCAATGCGCGGAACGGCAATGGCAGATCGAACGCTAGTCGCGCTTGGCTTGTTATAGTCTGCTAGACTCTTCTGTGCAGGTGGGGGTGGCGGCGGTTGATCGCCGTTTGGTGGTAATCTATCGGTCATGGTGGGAGATGGAGGCGGTGAAAGTGACTCGTTGTATGAAGTGGATGAAGAGTGCGGTGAAGATGGAGATGAGGAACTCTCCTTCGGTTCCTCGATCTTGATCGGAGTGATGAATGGATTGGATCTGCCTTCCTTCAGAATCTGTGATTGTAGAGGTGTAGCAGAACTGCCTGGATTCCCTGCAATCTTAGCCTGTTCAGTCTGAGAGCGAGTCCAAGGACGGTGAGGCATACACCTGTAAACCTACAGATAACAAAGACAAACAAAACCAGTGTAAAATCGAAGTGGATGGAAAAATGAAAGATGGAAAATAGAAGAATAAATTGCCAGATCTTCTTTCAACAATCAAAAGAAGTCCCCGGCAACGGCGCCAATTTGATGGAACCATCGTTGTGCTGAGCAGGTTCTATCAAATAACTATCAAACTCAAGAGCTAGGATAGATCGTATTCCACGGGTCTTCAATTGATTGGCTACTTCAGAACTAACAAATTACTCAAGGAAAACACGTTGTGCGTGGTGTGAGTTCCACGACTTCTAATTCTAAGGAATGCAGAAAAATTGAAACAAATTAAGCTAAAGCAAATTGAGAATTAGGGTTTGGAAACAAGAATGACAGACGAACTTAGACTTTGAATCCCCCTTCGTTCCCCAGAGCATTGGCAATCAACAGATCAGCGGATTTCGATTCTTATTCAATCAATTACTAAGACACCACCATAACTCCTTACCCTTAGGTTTAAGACCGGCGAACGTTCGCTCTATCCGTTCTAACTACCAAGATTAACTAGCCACCCGGGTACGGTCGCCTCTCGCAACAACTTAATTAATTGGTGTAATTACTAGTGATTAATGAGTTACTCTTGCAGTGGATTAACCCTAACCGGGTCCTACGAAAGGCACACTCCAATTATAAGGTTAATTGTTCAATTCGATGTTCTAAAGTAAGGTGAGCGTTCGCTTCTATCCTTAGCTTAACAAGAATCTAATCTAGGTGATCAATCCAGACAAGAAACATGAACAATGAAGAACGAATCAAACATGAAAAAGAACTGATTGAATTTCGAATCTAATCACCGCCGATCCGTGACCGCTTTAAAGCCCTGGGTCACTTAGGGTTCATCTAGTCTAAGCTCTAACGAGTTTAGCAACTCATGATCATTACAAAAGAGACAAAGACAAAGAAAGAGTTCATCATTCAGAGGAAGAAAAGAAAAGAATCTGAAAAACCTAATTCCGACGACTCTGACAGACTTCGATCTTCGGTAAGTTGCACTCCTAGCTCCGGTTCTCCGAGATGGAAGGGATGGCGTCACGATCTCTATCCGGCTCTTCGAACTCCAACTCTTTGCTCCCGAACTTCAGAGAAATCTGATCTCGAAAAGCTGTGTTTCTCAAATTATGAATTGTCTGATCTCTGGCCGCCGGATTAAGTATAAATACTTAACCCTAGTTGGGCCGGGCTGAGCTGTTATTTTCGCCGAAACCATAAGAGTAGTTTCGGCGAAAATTCTTGTGTAAATGGCCATGATTTCCCTGCCTTGCATTTTCGGTCCGAAGAGCTTAATGGTTTCGCCGAAATCAATCTTCACTTGGCATCAGCTGATTTGCATTGTTGATTTCGCAGAAACTGTGAGGTCATTTTTGCCGAAACTGTAAGTGTGAATGGCAGATTTTTTGTTTGACTTTGATTGGCTCCTTTGATCGATTCCGGTTTGATTCCTCGAGGTTCCTACGCCTTAGACACGTCCATGGCAACGTTATTTGACGGCAAAAACCTGTGCTAACACAAAAACACTAGAAAACCATCAAATAGACCCGAAAAGGGCCAAGGTAACACAAATGGCACGAGATAGGGCAATTGATTGAATATTCGTTATTCTACCCTAAAAACAATGTCTTAAGCAAAGAAATGTTGCTTAAATGAGGCTGATAATCATGTCAAATCGAGTGTCATCAGCTATCTGGCTTAGTAGCTGAATCTAGGTGCCCATATCCTTCTAGAACTCATGTCATCGTGTGGTCTCGAGTAGGTCTCATGCAAATTCTAACTCATTCAAGCAAATAGAAAACCACTAAGAAAGAATTTAAATTGCAAGTTACGTGCAATGGATCAAAAGCTCATAGTTGGTTTGCTAGTCGGATTCGGTCATTTTCATGCAATCAAGGCTACAAACTACAAGTGTGATTTTAAAAAATTCTGTTCTGACCAGGCAATTTAGCATCAAAGTATACAAGTTGGTTCTCAAGTTCTAGGTTAAGCAGTCTAAGCATCATTATGAAGGTTTGAACAACAACTTAACATCAAAAATCAAGAACTGAGCCATTCTAATGCTAGAGAGACTGGAATGGAATCACGAGGCACACATAAAACACAATCAAGGGCAATCAAGTTCACGCAAGGTTCTCTAGCATCCTACCCCACACTTAAATCGGACTGTGTCCACACAGGACTAATTCTAGAGTTCAGAGTGAAGTAGAAGAACCTGGACCGAGATAATTGGCGTAGGGGATGAGCACGGGTCCTCAGAGCGGAGGGAATCTACCCAAGCAAAGCAAAGGGAATCTCCCAACTGCCTACAAAACAAAAACAAATAAAACATAAAAAGGAAATCGGGACAAGTGCCCCAGATCCACACAAAAAAATTGGACCAGAATCCGAAAAGAATAAATAAAAAGAAGGGACAAGAAAGAGGATATAACCCGGTCACTGGTGGTCAGGTGAGCCGGGAGGTGGAAAGTGGAGAAATTCGCCGAGCTGGCGTTGCCACGCCAGCTGTGCCTCATATCGCCTGTCGGCACGACACATATGTTGCTGTATAATAGTCCATCGCGCCTCTTGGGCGGCGTTGTCGGTGATGTGCCACTCCTGCAGTCGCTCGTATAACTCTCCAACATCCGCGGGGTGGTGTCGCGACTGTTGGGGAGGCGCCTGGTGTGTAACTGGAATGTGCGGCGGGACTGGTGAGCATACCCTGCCTGATGATGTGGCGAGGGTATATAGTCTTGGAATTCTGGCGGCGGCTGGGGCTGCTCCTGCTCAGCATCATCTTCTTCCTCCTACTCGACCACAGGCTGGAGTGGAGGATCTGCTGCTACATGGGGGCTGAGGTCGAGTTCTAAGTCGTACTCAACCGCTAAGTCTCCTCCAACAGTCCTAACTCGGTGTCGTGGAATGTTTGGGCCATATTCATGGCTGATGCCGAAGGAGAGGACGAGCTGCCCTATGAAGTTACCCCCCAGGAGTCTACGAGGTGGCGTCCTCCTCCTGGTCTTCTGGCGGAAGATGCGTGCCAGCACCCAGTCGGGGTGGAGAGGGTAGCTCTCTCGGATGGCTCGAAGAAGCATAAGCTCCTCCTTAAGGATATGGTGGCGATCCTTGTCGGGTACATATAAAAGGGATCTACGCCAAACCATATGAATAAATTTAAAGAGAGGGTGAGAGAGCGACTTAACTGAGTTGTTCGTCCCGAGGCGATCGCCAGGCACGCCTGTCATGTGGCTCCAGAGCGCGTGGTACTCCTCGTCGTTATCATCTTCGCCCCAGCCTAGGTGATGATCGTGATAGTGCTCGTAGGGGATGCCGAGATGAGCAGAAAACTCATCGTAGGTGAGCTGCCTGTACACCCCACCAAGATAGAAGGTGACAACCTTCTAGCGCTGCTTCCTCTTGTGCTCATCCAGATCAAAGGTTGCCTAGAACTCCTGGAGGGCAATGTCTGGGAACTCGGCAGCGATGGTGGTCAACTCTAGGAGACCTGCCGGTGCTAGGGCGTCATGCACATTCCGGTGGTAGTCCTCGTCGTGATCGAAGAGGGACTCCATGGACAGAGGGCGCACGTCAGCTCCCCGAATGTGCTCGATCTTCTGGAAGCACTCGAAGTAGAAGTCAGGTAGACGGGCGATAGTGCGATGGTATCCAGCCCGGCGAGGTAGTGCAGGTGGAGGACCCAGAACGACGGGTGTGACAGGGGCGGCAGCTCCTGAGCTCGAGGCGCCATCAAGTCGCGCCTTAGTCCTGTGCTCATAAGTGGTGTTCCTAAAACCAGAATGAAACCAGATCAGTCAACCAAAACCCTACCCCACACTTAATAAAAAACTCAATTTCACAAAGAAATGAGGGAAACTAAGTGGGGTAAGCAAAGCGGAGTAACCAGTAATCATAGACAATAAAATACATACTTAGGAACAGCCAGAATCGGATAAGCACAATCAGAGTTCAAAAAGTCAAACCGACATTCAGAAAGTCAACATTTATAGCACAATGAACCCTAATCATGGCAGGACTATCACAACTTGGGGAATGACGGTAAAATATGATCTCAAATGGCAAGCACGATAATCGAAACGAGAATGAACACCAACGACAACCAAACGATCAAATACAGTTCATGGTCAAACCGACATTTCTCACAAGTCAACATAACAAGGAATCAATCGTATGCATAGCAACACATGATCAAATGATATGGAAATTAAGCACGGAACTCCCTAAGCATGCTAGAACAGTTCTATAAGTTCAGCTAACCTAGTTCACACGAAAACAATCGGCACGCAAATCGAGGCAAACCAAAAAGTCAACCCTGATGAAATTCAGCAATCCATATGTCAAAAGATTCGTATTGAAAAGTTCTACAACTTACCTTGAAGCCATGACTGCTAAAAATGAACGGGTTGGGAGGAATCGGTGAAAAACTTTGAAAATGAGGGTTTCGGTGAACTGGAGCTGTAGAGCTCCGATTTGGCTGTTCTAGGGCACGAATCGATCGGAATTGGGAGGGGAGTTGAGCGGCGGTGGTCGGTGATGGCGGCGGCGACAGCAGTTTGAAAGAGGGGTGGCGGTCGGCGGTTTTGAAAACAAAGGGGAGGGGATTTTCGGCGTTTAAAACGAAAATGAAAGAAGGGAAGAGAGAGAGTGGTAAATCCGGATTTTAAAGGAATAGTTGGGTGATTTTCAAAATTATTTTCGGCAAAAATAAGGGTGTTTTCACCGAAAATAGTAGTTAAAATGGCTCGCCGAAAACACTCAACTTTTCGAACCGAAAAGATAGAACAGGAGACCGGGTTCGAAAATTCTAAAATGATTTCGCCGAAAATAGGGTTTTATTTTCGCCGAAAATTTTGAACTATTCGGGTTAAAATATTTTCGCAAATCCAGCCAACTTCAGAAAATCACAGTTAAATCCACAAAAATCAGAACGACCTCAATCAACTTGCAAACGACACTACGACACGCAGACTCTATATGAAAAATAATAAATCAAACAAATTGACACTTTTGGCTCCCCCGAACCGACTCTAAAACACTAGGTTCGACACAAAATTAAAAACAGACTCCAGCCGTGGGTTGCCTCCCACGAAGTGTCTTTTATTAACGTCCTTGAGCTGGACGATACCTGGACGGTATTAGGAGACATCCCAACTTAGATTCTCCTTAACGCTCGCGTCGGAGTTCATGAAGTACAGCTTCGGGACTTCTCCGGTAAGCGTAAATCTCTTCCCGTTTGCATGAAGAGCTTGGTACGTCCATCGGAAAGATGATCGACGAACTTGAACGGTCCGAACAGTTCTCTGGAGAGGTCATCCTTCTTGAATGTTACGATGGAAGGAATGAGGACTGTCGGCTTCTTCTTTTCTTTTATCTTCGGCTTGGTATCACCAGGATCGGTGATCGTCAGTATTTCCTTAGGAGATGCTTTCGGCTTCTCCTTCCATACTTGTTCCGGCGCTGGTTTCTCGGAACTAATTGGTGGTGCAGCTGGCTCGGTGGAAGACGGCGGAATTTTTGGCCTCCAGACCATTTGGGTCTTCGTCTTCTTGTTCTTTCCCCGAGGTCTGCTCGGTTTAGTGCTCGGTGGCTTAGAAGAGGCTTGCAGTTCCTTCTTCTTCTTCTTGAGCGGCTTCTGAACTGAAGTTTCTGGCTTCTTCTTAATAACCTATTTAATATCGGCAGCAACAACTGATCTAGAGACACTGGAAGAAGCATTAGTAACGGAGTTGACCGGAGTCAACTCCACAGTTTCAACAGCTAGGCAGTGAGATTCTTCATTCCTAGAGTCATATTTCATGCCATCTTTAAGATGAAACGTTTTCGTTTCTTTACCGACCCTTAGAGTTAAAGAACCATTTGGAACGTTAATATTCATTCCAGTAGTAGCCATGAAAGGTCGACCTATGAGTATGGTAGAATCATATGTACTAGTATCCATAATCACATAGTCAGCTAAGAACGTGAACGAACCACATTTAGTAACAACGTCTTTAATCTCTCCCTTAGGCGTTTTAAGCGATCTATCAGCAAAGACAACTTGCATACTAGGCGGTTCAAGTTCTCCTAGGTTTAACTTTTCAAACAGGCTCATAGGCATGACATTAACAGACGCTCCTAGATCAACTAAACAACGTTCAATCTCAACATCATTGATGACCAGAGGCAAAGTAAAGGAACCAGGATCAGATAACTTAGCTGGATATGGAGAGGCAGGTTTCTTAATACGAATGTCAGGATATCCTTCCTTGTTCCCCTTCATGCCAGTCTCGATCCTTGCATTTGGCAGCAATGCTCTAGGAAAAGGAGGCTTCACGACGTACGGTGCAAGAGGAGGATCATCCTCCTTAGGCGCCGGTTCCTGTTCTTCTTCTTCCTCCGGAGTTTCAGCGATCCTGCGTAAGACAGAGCAAGCATCAGCAATTAAGGTTGGGAGTTTTCGAGCGGTTACCATCTTGGCTTGCTCCTTTCGCGGATTCGGCTTTGTCTGGCGTGGAAGTTGGCCAAATGGTCGACCAGATGCTAGCATGCTCGAGATGTTGTTCACGGCTTGCTCAATTCTTTGTCCAGAAGCTATCTGTTCTTGATTGAGAAGAGCTTGAGCTTTGAACTGACTGTCATGATCATCGAGTCTTGTGATGATCTGGCTGAGCTTCTAATCCAGGTCACTGACATTGTTCTCTCTCTAATGCTGCTGCCCTAGATAGGTATTATTAAGATATTGATTCTGGCGATTGCCAGGAGCAGTTCCATAATTACCCGGATTGCGATGCGACGGCTGGTAGACACCTGCCGGCGGATGGTTAGGCTTCTGATCCTGAGCTGGACCAGCCGGGCGGTTATTCTGTTCTAGTTATGGTTGGCGCCGATATTGTAGGGAGGTCTGTCTTGATAGTTCCCTTGCTATCTGAAGTTACGGTAGCCAGCATAACCATTCTTATTATTGACGAAGCCTTGTTGGATGAAATTTACCTCTTCGGCAGACCAGACTTTTGTCTTACCAAAATTCTGACAACGACCTCCGTTATGTGCGCAAGCTCCACACCACTCGCAATCGGCAACGTAGACAGAGGCTGTCGGCGGCTTGATCGGTGTGGTAGACTTCTTCAAATGCTTCTCTACCTCTGCTTTGATTGTAGCTTCGAGATCTAGCTTGCTCCTTGATCCTTCAGATTGTCGTTCCAAGTTCCTCGACTTGGAAGCACAGTTTGCGAAGTGAAGAAGAGCAGCTTCAGGTGTTAGTGTAGTGCAATCCCCTTCAGCTAGAGAATTGACCCACTTGGCAGATTCTTCTCGAAGTCCTCAAGAAAAGATTTCAGCTAACTGCCTCTGCTCGAATCCATGATGAGGGCAGGTGTAGAGAAATTCTTGGAATCGATTCCAAGTATCATATAAGCTTTCTCCTTCTTTCTGGGAGAATCTGGCGATGCTGTCCTTGATGGCGGTTATTCTGGCCGGAGGGAAGTATTCTTCAATGAAGTCCTGAGCCAGAGTATCCCAATCAGTGTAATAGCCAGGTGGTTTGCCAGTAAGCCACCTCTTAGTAGGGCCTTTCAGAGAGAACGGGAAAGCTCCCAGACAAAGAGTGTTTTTGTGGAGGTTTCCGCTCTTGAAAGTGCTGCAGAGATCAAGGAAATCTGTAAGATGAGTGCACGGATTGTCTAGGGGCCTGCCTTTAAACTGTAAATCCCTAGAGATCATAGTCAAGAATGGAATCTTGATCTCATAGTCAGGATCTCCTTCAATTCGCGGAACGGCAATGGCAGATCGAACGCTAGTCGCGCTTGGCTTGTTATAGTCTGCTAGACTCTTCTGTGCAGGTGGTGGCGGCGGCGGTTGATCGCCATTTGGTGGTGGTTGTGGTAATCTATCGTCCATGGCGAGAGATGGAGGTGGTGAGAGCGACTCGGTGTATGAAGCGGATGAAGATGACGGTGCGAGTGAAAATGGAGATGAGGAACTCTCCTTCAGTTCCTCGATCTTGATCGGAGTGATGAATGGATTGGATCTGCCTTTCTTCAGAATCTGTGATCGTAGAGGTGGAGCGGAACTGCCTGGTCTCGTTGCACTCTTAGCCTATTCGGTTTGAGAGCGAGTCCAAGGACGGTGAGGCATACACCTGTAAACCTACAGATAACAAAGACAAATATAACCAGTGTAAAATCAAAGTGGATGGAAAGGTGAAAGATGGAAAGTAGAAGAATATATTGCCAGTTCTTCTTTCGAACAATCAAAAGAAGTCCCCGGTAACGACGCCAATTTGGTGAACCGCCCGGTCATTGTTATGCGGACGTTCAAACAAATAACTAACAAAGCTACAAAAGCTAGGGTAGATCGTATTCCAGGGGTTTTCTAAGATAGACTACTTTAAAACTGGCAAAATACTCGAATGTGTGAGTTCCACGACTTCTAAATCTATGAAATGCGGATAAATTATAAATTAAACTAAAGCAGATTGGGAATTAGGGTTTGAAAACAAGGATGACAGACGAACTTAGACTTTGAATCCCCCTTCGTTCCCAGAGCATTGGCAATCAACAGATCAGCGGATTTCGATTCTCATTCAATCAATTACTAAGACACCACCATAACTCCTTACCCTTAGGTTTAAGACCGGTGAATGTTTGCTCTATCCTTTCTAACTACCAAGATTAACTAGCCGCCCGGGTACGGTCGCCTCTCGTAATGACTTAATTAACTGGTGTAATTACTAATGATTAATGAGTTACTCTTGCAGTGGATTAACCCTAACCGGTTCCTACGAAAGGCACGCTCCAATTATAAGGTTAATTGTTCAATTCGATGTTCTAAAGTAAGGTGAGCTTTCGCTTCTATCCTTAGCTTAACAAGAATCTAATCTAGGTGATCAATCCAGACAAGAAACATGAACAAGGAAGAACAAATCAAACATGAAAAAGAACTGATTGAATTTCGAATCTAATCACCGCCGATCTGTGACCGCTTTAAAGCCCTGGGTCACTAAGGGTTCATCTAGTCTAAGCTCTAACGAGTTTAGCTACTCATGATTATTACAAAAGAAACAAAGACAAAGAGAGAGTTCATCATCTAGAGGAAGAACAGAAAAGAATCTGAAAAACCTAATTTAGACGACTTTGACAGACTTCGATCTTCGGTAGATAACACTCCTAGCTCCGATTCGTCGAGATGGAAGGGATGGTGTCATGATCTCTTTCCGGCTCTTCGAACTCTAACTCTTCGCTCCAGAACTTGAGAGGATTCTCTGAATTCTGATCTCGAAAACTTGTATTTTGCGAATTATGATGTATATCCTTTTTTGGGCCGCCGGGTTAAGTATTTATACTTAACCCTAATCAGCCGGATTTCTTCTAATATTTTCACCGAAAATAGTGAATTATTTTCGCCGAAAATATGCTTGTGAATGGAAGTCCCGCCGGCTGATTCTCCTGTGATTTTCGTTTCGGTCCGAAAACCCAACGGTTTCGCCGAAAACTTCTTTGGCTTAGCATCAGTGAATTGTTCTTGCATTTTCGCCGAAAACCATAGGCCATTTTCGCCGAAAATGTAAGTGTGAACGGGAAGACTTTTGGTTTGACTTGATCGGCTCCTTGGATCGATTTCGGTTTGATTCCTCGAGGTTCCAATGCCTTAGACACGTCCTTGGTTACTTTATTTGACGGCAAAAACCTATGCTAACATAAAAACACTAGAAAACCAACAAATAGACCCGAAACGGGCCAAGGTAACACAAATGGCACGAGATAGGGCAATCGATTGAATATTCGTCATTCTACCCTAAAAACCATGTCTTAAGCAAAGAAATGTCGCTTAAATGAGGCTGATAATCACGTCAAATCGAGTGTCATCACCCCCCTACACGACTGATGCCGACCCGGCCCCA
Organism: Linum lewisii; assembly: GCA_034768395.1. Classification (NCBI taxonomy): domain Eukaryota; kingdom Viridiplantae; phylum Streptophyta; class Magnoliopsida; order Malpighiales; family Linaceae; genus Linum; species Linum lewisii. The sequence continues at coordinate 32,843,490 of CM068299.1, read as the reverse complement.
ACACTAATGTCGGGCCGAGACTACACTAGGCCTAGGCCTACGCCAGCACCACCTCCGGAGCCTTGGAGAGCCAAAGCCCCATGATGACACTCGATTTGACTTGATTATCAGCCTCATTTAAGCGACATTTCTTAGCTTAAGACATGGTTTTTAGGATAGAATAGCGAATATTCACTCTACTACTCCATCTCGTGCCATTTGTGTTACTTTGGCCCGTTTCGGGTCTATTTGATGGTTTTCTAGTGTTTTCATGATAGCACAGTTTTCGGCCATCAAATAGAGTAACCAGGGGCGCGTCTAAAGCGTCAGAGCCTCAAGGAACCGCACCAGAATCAACCAAGGAGTCAATTAAAGTCAATAGAAACCCTACCCGATTTACACAGAAGTTTTCGACGAAAAGACCTTGAGTTTTCGACGAAAACAGGAGAAGAAATCGTCTGAGCTCACAAGAGGAAATTTTCGGCGAAAACTCCAAAGTTTTCACCAAAAACTCTAAGTAATTTCGAACAGAAGAAACAGACGGAGCAAGCCAACTTAGGAAGTTTTCGGCGAAAAATCAAGCCGATTCCAAGCTACCCGCAGACGAATATAAAAGGGAAAATCGCCGGCTAAACAAGGGGGACTTGATAACTTACAGTTTGGACGAAAATTCCAAGACTTAGGCTAGAGAGAAAAAGAGTGAAAAGAGTTCGAGGAGCCAGGAAACGATCGTGATGCTATCCTTCCATCTCGGAGAACCAGTGCTAGGAGTTGAAGATTCAGCAGATCGAAGCTTCAAGGATTCGTCAAAATTAGGTTTTGCAGTTCTTCTCTGTCTTTCCTACCTGAGATGAATCCCTTGTTCGTCTTTGATTCTCCTGTGTTAGTCGCCAGACATCTCCCTGCTTTGGTGCATAAACTTGTCTTACTTGATCACCTAGTTTAGATTCTTGTTAAGCTGAGGATAGAAGCGAACGCTCGCCTCTCTTTAAAACATCAATTCAACCAGTTAACCTTATAATTGGAGTGTGCCTTTCGTAGGAACTGATTAGGGTTAATCCACTGCAAGAGTAACTCATAAATCATTAGTAGTTGCACCAGTTAATTAAGTCGTTGCGAGAGGCGACCGTACCCGGGCGGCTAGTTAATCTTGGTAGTTAGATCGGATAGAGCGAACGTTCGCCAGTCTTAAACCTAATGGTAAGGAGTTATGGTGGTGTATAGAAACCGATTGAATTAGAATTGAAAACCGCTGATCTTGTGATTGCCGTTGCTCTGGTGATCTAAGGGGGATTCGAAATCTAAGTTCGTCTATCTTCTCGTTAGTCAACCTTTTAATCTTTCTGTCATTTATTTTCCTGCTTTATTAGATTAGAAGTCGTGGAACTCACACCACGCACTAAGTGTTCAAACCTGAGTAATTTGCCAGCTTCTTTGAGTAGTCGATTAGTAGAAACCCGTGGAATACGATCTAGTCTACTTCGGTATGTTAGTTATTTGATACCGCTGCAGCTATCAATGTTATATCGGATCCTAAGGATGATTTGCAGTTTGTTGACATACCGGAGTCAGCGAAGCAAGATGGTGCCCTTAGATTGCCTGATGAAGTCCTTGCTAAAGGGGTGAAAAGTTGAAGGCGGTAGTAGTTGTGCAATTCCTAGGTAATCCTCCACCATTTTGGGATTTTACAAATGTTGCGAATCGCTTGTGGGGTTATGAGGGAGGCGTGATTATCTCCAGTTTAGATGTGAATTTCTATTTGGTTGAATTCAACTCGGTGAAGCTGTGTGACTGGGTTTTGAGCCGTTCTTGGCATGTCCACAATACGGGGATGATAATGAGAAGGTGGGCAAGAGGCATCAAGCCAGTGGTGATAGATGATAGTCATACCCCTGAATGGATAACGTTTCAGAAAGTACCACCTGCAGCTGTGACTATTGAGGGGATAAGTTGGTTGTCGAGTCTAATTGGCAAACCTTTGAGAAAGTTTGTGAGGGAAGGCTTGGACATCAAAGTTTGCATTATAAGAGATCGAGCTATACCATGTCCTGACACGATAAGGCTTATTGATGTTGATGAGGAGGATGTAATTCAAGTAATACAGGCTAAGGCAAGGGATTATAAGAGGGAGGTTAAGAAGTAAATCTATGTCCCTAAAGTCAATGCAGGCACAAAAGCTAAAGTAACTGAGCCTGAGCATAAGGAATCTGAGTATAAGGAGGCTGAAGTGGCTAATGGGGAAGAGAATAAAGATGGTAATGAAGTGGAAGTTATTATGAATGTGGAAGAAGTTGAGAGTAACTCTACTGAAAACAAAGGAACCCACACTCTTGTAGAGGATGAGGCGCAGCAGATTCAGAACACAGGGGGTAAAAGAAGAGGCCTAAGAGGAAAAAGAAAAGTGCTAAAAAGAAGTTGGAAACTGAGTTAAGTCCAGAAATGGTAGAGGAAACAGCGGATGACCAACACATTAAGGGAAATGATACTAATGCTGGCAATGACCCTGCATCTTCAAAGGAAGGGACAGGTTCACCAACAGAGGCATCTATTTCCCGGGAGATTGAGACAGAACCTGATAAGGGTTCTTCAGTTTCATCTAGTTTGGTTAGTCCGCTAAACTCGCTACCAGAGGAATTGCAGTTGAAAAATGGTGAGATAAGTAAATGGTCATCAGAAAAAGAACTTGTGGAGAATCATAAAGTGAGGAAAGCAACTTTGGGTGACTTTATGCAGCACTCCAAACACGTGAAGAAGAAGTATCAGGGGTAAAAACCCGATATAAGAATTCAATAAGATGAAGTATTTGATTTGGAACACTAGGGGGTTCAATAAAGCAAGTAAGTATAAAGTTGTTCTTAGTTATATTAAGCAGTATAAAATAGATGTCATAGCTGTTATAGAGCCTAGAGTTAAACTAGATAAAACAAGGGACCTGTTCAAGGAAAGGTTCCCAGGTTGGTCAGGAGCTTTTGCTTTTGAAGGAGATCTAGGTAAGATCTGGTTGATTTGGAAAGATGATGTGCCTCTTACTGTGATAACCTGTTCAAGTAGATATATTCATTTCAGGATGGATAGGTCTCAGGTTTACTATGGAACTATTGTTTATGGGGATAATGATCTTATGGAGAGAAGAAGAACTTTCAATGACCTGAAGAGATTTAAGCTTGTTAATGAGCCTTGGTTTATAGCAGGTGACTTTAACGCCTTCCTGGATCTTTCTGAAGCTTGCCCTGTTCCTTCTTCGTTTGAGGGAATGGATGATTTTAAGGAGTGGATGGTGGATTGTGAGCTCATAGATCATAGTGCCTCTGGCCCCCTTTTTACCTGGTTGAATAACAGAACTGATGGTCTAGTGGTGAGAAGGCTGGACAGAGTTTTTACAAATTTAATTTGGCAGGATGCTTTTCTGGATAGTAAGCTGGAAGTTATACCTACCTCTGAATCAGATCATTGTGCTCTCTTCTTTAACAATGTGAGTCAAATGGTTTCTCAATCAAAAGGGTTCAAATTCTTCAGCTGCTGGATCAAGCATCCAGAATACAAAAAGATGGTAAAGGATACTTGGAATGAAAGACTTTATGGAAGTAAGTTTTATATTCTGTATGAGAAGATGAGAAGATTGAAAATCAAGTTGAAGAAATTAAACAAAGACTGCTACTCAGATATTCAGACAAGAGTTAAGGTGAAATACTCAGAGTTGATGAGTCTGCAGAAGGAGGTTTATTCTAATCCGGCAGTGGAAACCCTAGAGAGATTAAAAACCTACAGAACAGAGTATGAAGCAGTTAAAGCTGATGAAGAGAGCATTCTTAGACAAAAGTCTAAAGTTAACTGGATACAACTTGGAGATAATAATTCAGCTTTCTTTCATAATTATATGAAGGTAAGACAAGCTTCTAATACTATTAGACAACTGAGAAATAGTGAAGGTGATATGGTAGAACGGGATAAGGAGATATCTGATATTGCAGTGAAGTTTTATAAAAGTCAGCTGGGTGTAAGTTCGGTTGTTCAGACTCAGCATTTAGAGAGATTTGTCAAACTCACCCTAACAGATGCTCAACCAGAAGAGTTGGTTAGACCTGTTGGAAGAGGGGAGATTAAGAATGTTGTTTTCAGTATTCCTAATGAAAAGAGTCCTAGACCAGATGGATATAATGCTGGAATTTATAAAGATAGCTGGAACATAGTGGGAGATGAGGTTTGTGATGCTATTTCTTCCTTCTTTGATAAGTCTTATATGCCCCCTTTTGTGAATTCCATTGCTTTGGCTCTAATTCCTAAAGTGAAGAATGCTAATGATATTAGAAAGTATAGACCTATATCTTGCTGCAATGTGATTTACAAAGCTACTTCGAAGATTTTGGTCCATCGACTTGCTTCTGTCTTGCCTTCTTTGATCAGCCTGAACCAAACAACGTTTGTTAAGGAAAGACACATTGGAGATGGTATTTTGATGGCACATGAACTGTTGAGTAGATATAAAGTAAAAGGGATTTCCCCTCGATGTGCTATGCAAATAGACCTTGAAGGCCTTTGACTCTGTAGAGTGGACCTTCATTCTGAACACCTTGAGAGTGATGAACTTCCCTGAGTTGTTTATTAAGTGGATTGAAGCTTGTTTTGAATCATCTAGACTTTCAGTACAAATTAATGGCAGCCTTAGTGGTTATTTCCCAGCCAAGAGGGGGTTCCGTCAAGGAGATCCAATTTCTCCTATGCTATTTGTGCTGTCTATGGAAATTCTGACTGGAATGTTTGAAAATGCTGCTTTGAAAGGAGATTTTAAGTTGCATCCTCAATGTAAAGGGAACCGGCTAACACACTTAAGTTTCGCTGACGAGCTTCTGGTGTTTACAAAAGGAAGCATGGAAGCGATAGGGGTGGTTAAGAGGGTGCTTGAGGAGTTTAAAAATATGTCTGGCTTGTAGTTTAATCTAGACAAAAGTCATATATACCTTGCTGGAGTTAGTGCAGAAGCAGAAAATGATATCATCACAGGCTCCGGGTTTACTAAAGGTACTTTGCCTTTTAGGTACCAGGGAATTCCTCTCACAGCAGGTAAACTAAGAAGAGTTGATTGCAGGGCGTTACTTGATAAGATTACTAAACGCATAACAGATTGGACAGCAAAAAAGCTCTCATATGCTGGTAAGATTCAACTGATAAACTCTGTTGTTCATGGTGTTTTACAATATTGGATGTCCGCTTTTATATTGCCTAGGAGTTTGATCAAAGAAGTAGAAGAGGTTTGCAACAAGTTTCTATGGGGGAAAATAGAACGTGGTCATGCTAAGATGGCTTGGAAGAACGTAGCTGTCCCCAAACTTGAAGGAGGGGTGGGAGTGAAAGATCTTCGCAGCTGGAATGAGGCTAATATGGTAAGACATATCTGGAATATCTTGATGCTTAGACCTCTTATTGACAGTGATGCTGAAGGGGAATTAATGTGGGACAAGAAGTATGTGAAGAAGTTAACTGTTAGCAGTGTGTGGCAAGCTATCAGAGAAAAGGGTGTTGAAGTTGATTGGTATAAGAGTGTATGGACTGGATACAGTATTCGAGAAGAGAGTACATTGCTTGGCTTATAGTCATTGGCAGAATCAACACAAGGGACAAAATTAAAGTTTGGGATCCCTTGGTTGATGCTACTTGTGTTTTATGTGAGCAGGAAGAAGAAGATAGGGAGCACCTTTTTGTGAAGTGTAATTTCACTAAGGACCTGCTGTCACACTTCTTTAGGCATTGCATATTCAGCGCCTTTGCAGACATGGTGAAGCATTTTAGTATGCTCGGAGATACTGTTAAAGATAGAGCTGAAAAACTCCTTTGGACAGTGCTTATTTGTAATGTTTGGAAGGAGAGATGTGATAGGATCTTTGGGGAGGGGGGGTTAATAGAGCAAAAGCTCAGGTTATAGAGGATATCAAAAGCGAGATAGTTAGTTTTGCTTTAGGTAAAAAAGATGAAAGTAGTATAGTAAGGGTAGTATAGAGTAGTAATCTCTCCTCCCGTCTTTGTACTGTCATTCCTCGATTTTGATGAATATAAACCAAAGCTCAATTCATCAAAAAAAGAAAACTCACAAATACCACAGACAAATAGCATCCCTCAGAAATATAATCCCACCCCACACTTAAATCAGACATTGTCCTCAATGGACCAAACAAAAAGAGAAGGAAAGTGTACAGGGGTACCGTAAAATGAGCGTGAGGGCGCCGGAGATGGCGCTGGCGAGACACCGGAGGTATAGACGTGCATAGAACCATAGAGAATTCTGAGTTCATAACCTGAAAACATAATAAGACAGGATCCATCACACGATTAGAACAGTTGGAGTACAGAAGACTCGACCGACCACAAAGGTTCGTCAATGACCTAAAATAACATAAACCGACACGAACAAAAACAAAAAGTACAGAGTTCTGGATGATAAGAAAACTAAAGAAAAATCCTGAAATCACTAGGGCGGATGGTGTTGGCGATCATCTGGAGCCTGTAACTGCCTAAAGAACTGGAGCTGGGACTGGTACATCTGCTGCTGCAACGTCTAGAAGCTAGTAAAACGCTCGTCGGACTCTTGTTGCCACTTCTGAGTGGCCTCCCAACGCGCGTTGAAATCTGCTCATCTCCCTAAGCTCACGCTCCAGTCGACTGAAGTCCTATGCTGGGGTCACTTCTGGCTCTGGTGCTGGTGTCGGTCCTCCACGTCGCTCAATGAAAGGCTCGCAGTGGGGAGCGAGGATGTCAGGAACCTTCTTGGACCGAGGAAGGTCGCGTGTGATCCAGAGCTGAGGAATACGATGATGGAGGCGGATGGCGCCATATGAAGCGAGCACGTCGTACCTGTGAACCAGACGGGTGACATAGGAGCCACCCAAAAGAAGTCTCGTGTCGCGGTCGCGCTGAAGCTGAAATAACTTGGCCACCAAAGAGCCAAGATGGACCTTTCATCCCTCCTCGATGCACCGCAACATGAAAAGGTCTCTAGCGTTACAGACACCTCCAGAGTTCAACCTTTGAGTAATAGACTCCCGGAAGAATAACTGTAAGAACTGGTAGATTGGCCTCTCCATCATACTAGCCTTGGATGCACTAGAGTCATACTTGGCCCGGTTCGACGGAGCTAAGGTGTGCCAGAACATCTCACACTCCTCAGTACTCTCAGTGTTGCGGAAGACAACAGTCGGTGGAGCTAGCTCTTCCGTAGTGCAGAAACCGAGGTCGATGGCAAACTCATCAAGAGTGAAAGACCTCTCGATCCCTCCTAGGCAGAAGTAGATGCACTTGGTCGTGGTGACAGAATGAATTCTCTCATTCACCCTCTCCATACGGAAGGTGGAGAGGAGCTCCTTGGTTGGCCACTCGTACGCCGGCTCGGTGACCTGAAATAGTGGGAGCAACCCGGCTCTGTTAAGTGTCGCACGGAGACCATCAACCCAATCTTCCTCCTCCGTGGCCTCCCAATCAATCTGGCTAATGGCACCAATTGCTTTCCTTTGTATGACCATCCATGTTGCCCGGTCATCCTCCCTCGGGAAGTTGAAGATAGTGGTGGAGACGTTACCCGGCGGGGAAGCCACCTAGAGGGTGTCGCGCCTCTCGGTTCCCTTCAGTTTCTTCGCCGGAGGTGGGGCGGAGGAAGAGGAAGCAGCTCCTTTTCCTTTGGATTTTCCCATCCTGAAAATAAATAACAAACCAAAGTGCCAAGTTTAGCATATAACAAGTAGGATTGGTGCATATAAGACAAGCAAATGGAATAAGGTTTGAGACACACGAGATCACGGCATTGAACCTATGAATCAAGCTAGCAATAAGGGAGTATCAATCAATGACAACTACAACAAACATCAAAGATATCAAGTTCAAGGAATGCAAGTAGGAAGTCAACAAGTGAAGGCACAATCCCATAAGCACATATCTTGGTCTTAAACACACTTAGCAAGATCAACACTTAGGCATTTAACAAACTTGGCAAAGATCATCATGGAAGCAAATAACCAATTGCAATTCAAACTTAAGTCATAATCAAGTAATAAGCAAGTCCAACTCAGCCATATAAGTCAAACAAGCTAAGATCACAACTCATGAAATCGATATGCAAAAAGTGTACCTTAATCCATCATACTAGCTAATTAAGGTATAGATATTCGGGAACAAGCATGCATACATGTCTATAATCATCACAAGATCAATCAAACCGCAAAAATTCATCCAATTTCGTCCATAAGCAAAAATCCCCAATTTCAATAAAAATTGGTATGCAAAGTCTATTAAATTTCACAATTGGATGGGCAAACGAAGTCGAAATGACCCCCGATTGAAACTACAAGATCATTATATCACCAATTTCATGAATATCAAGTCAATTTTACAAAACCACAACTTTGAAAAATTAGGGTTCTTGAGCTCAAGAACACAAATTCGATTCAGCACCTAGAAATTGAAATTTAGCATGGGAAACACTGAGATAAGCATCATAGAAGGTAGGGGAGTCAATTTACATACCTGGGGATCAACTCAAACTCAGGAAATTGACTGAAAATGAAAGGAAACGGGCTGATTGAGGGGGAGCTCGAGTTTGGTGGCTGGGAGTGGATGTCTGCTGCTGCTATGGAGGTTGCAGCTCTGGCTGCTGGTGCTCGTCGCGGCGAACGGGGAGAGGCGTTCCAACGCTGGCGGTCCAAGCTCCGCCGGCGTGATGTGTGGTGGGTGGTGGGGCGGGTCGGCGATAAGGAGAAGGGGAGGAGAGGATTTCAGGTGGAGAGGAAGAGAGGAGAGAGAAAAAAATGCGAAAATGGAAGGAGAAAAATGACTTACCCGTGATTTTTGGGGCTTACACGGCGTGTAAGCTCCTTAGTGCAATAGCTTACACGGCATGTAAGCCTTTACACGGGGCTATACACGGCTGTGTAAATCCACTGTGTTTTTGAGTTCTCCTTAAGTTCTCTATTCCGGTTTTGGCCAAATTTTGACAAATTGGTCACTCCTCTTCCTGCAAACAATAAATTCAACCCAAATAATACCCAAGAAATATTTTTTTCGACTATTTTCTATCATCCAGACTCAACCGACTCGACACAAAATTCCCAAAATGACTCAAAATAAATAAAAACTGACTCGATAAATTTAAAATGAATTCCAGCCGTGGGTTGCCTCCCACGAAGCTCTCTTGCTTAACGTCCTTGAGCCGGACGATACCTGGATGGCGATCAAGAGACATCCTGATGTGACCCGAGCCACCAAGCCCGACGCGACTGATGCCAATCCGGCCCTAGCATTGATGCCGGGCCAAGACTACACCGGCTCCAAGCCTATGCCAGCATCGGAGCTTAGGAGAGCCGAAGCCCATGATCTAGAAGACACCTCTGGGAGGATGTTGATCCTCATCCAGGCACCAATGTCAGCTCCTACTCTAGCCAGAGCCAGATTAATGACACGCCAGGAGCTGATGCTGACACCGAGCCCCGACCCGGGCCCGGGACCGAGCTTAGCACCAAGTCTAGGCCCCAGGCCAACTCCCACGGGCCCCCGGAGCAAAGACCTACCTGAAGACATCCCTCAGGTACTCTTGGAAGAAGGCTCAGAGAAGAACTCAAAAGGCTAGGACAGAACTGAAGAAGGCCGAGAGCTAAACCCGACACCCGAGCCGAGCCCGTGCTCGGATGCCACAGAGAAGCACTTTTGGCCCAGCCAACAATTGGCCCGTGCCTTTTGGGAAATTCCAACTGTCCTGGATAGCTTGAATCTCCAGGAACACTCTCCAACAAACGCAGCTCAATTTGGAGGAGAATTGAAGGAGATACAGTTGGATGAAGTCAGGAAGAAGCATGGGCGGAGCATCAAAGAGTGGAGCCCAGATGCTGATCCGAGGCTGCACATGGTAGGAGCTACGATCAGGCCACCACCTGAGCCTGATCCATGGAGGTATTGATGACCATTTATGATACGGGAAATGAAGAGGAGATGCGAAATACATCCAAGCAAGGAATCCTAATCAAGCTAGGATTTCCCGGTTTTGGACAGATTCCTAGTCTGACAAGGATTGACAAATATGGGTTACTTGGAGGCAGAATTTGGGCTGATGCCCAACATAAAAGTTGTAGCCCATGAAGTCTACTAGTGATCTGCCAAAAGGCTTAATTTTCCGAATTTGTTTTCTATTTATTTGGTTGAATCTTCCAAAACCCGTTTAGCTGTTTTTTTAGGAATATTTTTATTGTCTTTGTTTAGGAAGGACTCTTTTCCTTGTAGGAATAGAGTTCCGAATTTCAGTCCTTTTTAGGACACTTTTTGTAATTCTTTATTATTTTATTAGTTAGTTTCGTAGGAGGAAAAGGAGAGCATGTTCTCCTTTCCTCACCTATAAATAAAGGACTATACGCCTCATTGTAAGACAGATTACAGTTTACCCATTAATGAAAATTTCAGAACTTTGTTCTTTTTCCTTTAAGTCTTTGCTCGTTGTTGCTTAGCTTAAGGTTTTGGTTTATCATCAAAGGCAATCATCCTTTGTTTGTGGCACCAACTCGACCGAATACTTGGGGTTCCTATGTCGTTACCTAGTGGATTTCAAGGTTCTCCGCCGGTTTCAAAGGTTAGGTTCTCGTGGGGCTGATAATATAGTTTTGGGTGTTGAGTCGATCCCTTCCTGGAGAAGGCGGTTCGCATCACATCCCAACTCAGGATTTCTCTTAGGCTCGAGTCGAAGTTCATGAAATACAGCTTTGGGGATCCTCCGGTAAGTGTGAACTTCTTCCCGTTTGCGTGAGTTAGCTTAGTTTGTCCATCAGGAAGATGACCAGAAATTTCAAATGGCCCGAACAGTTCTCTCGAAGGAGCGTCCTTCTCTTTATTCTCCTTCTTTATCTCGCCAGGATCCTTAACTTTTGGTGATTCAGTAGGGGATGCCTTTGGCTCCTCCTTCTTTCTCGGCTTCTGTGCCGACAGCTCATTCTTCAGGATAGGGACCTGTCCAACACTTGGCAAGCAGATTTCTGAAGAAAATCCAGATTTTTCATTAGTAACAGAGTTGACCGAAGCCAACTCTACAGCTTCAACAGATAAGCAATGCACTTCTTCTTTGTCAGGGACTTGCATACCGTCCTTAAGACGAAATGTCATGGTATCCTTGCCGACCCTTAATGTCAACGAGCCATTCGGGACATTAATGTTAATGCCGGCTGTCCCCTCGGGTATCCATAACAACGAAATCAGCCATAATAGTGAAGGGACCACAACGGACGACCACATCTTCTATTAATCCCCTAGGTAATTTGACAAATTTATCAGCAAACACTAAATTCATAGTAATTGGTTTCAACTCTCCTAGGTTCAATTTCTCATGCAGGCAAGTAGGCATGACATTAATGGAAGAACCTAGATCAATTAGACTACGATCAATTTTCACATCATTAATAGTGCAAGGCAAAGAAAAAGCATCGGGATCGCGACACTTAGCTGGGGGAGGTATGGCGGTCGTCTGGCTGTGGATCTTGGAGCATTCTTCCTCGAGGGATACGGAAGACAACTCTCCCTTCTTCTTGTTCTTTGCAAGATCCTTTCTGATTTTTCCAACCTCCGTTATCATCTGGAGAGCATCAGTAACTAGTATCTTGATATCTGTGTTCTGCAAGTATCCATACCACTTTCTGTACCGAGTATCATGATCTTTCTTGTGTGATTGCGCAGCCTTAGGAAACGGGATCTGATGTGAACCGCTGCAACCGTGGGCAGACGACCCTTAAACACCGTAAATTGAGACCGTGCAACGAGGTAGAACCATCGGGAACCGGGGGCGGATAAGTACTTTGACCCATCGGCTGTATATAGCCGGGAACCAGAAGTGTCCAGTCGATGACGCCACGCCAAGAGATGGATGCTCTTGATGATAATTCGGGGCCTTCAGTATCGTAACATGCAGATACAATAAGGTTTCAGAACAAAGTTCTTTCAAAGGGTGTTTATTTCATAAAAGTTGTGGTTACAATGGGTGGCCGGCGGCCTCCTTATATAGGTGAGGGAACAAGCTCTCCTCCCCATTAACTACTTCCTAAATAAGAATAAAATAATAAAAAGAGTCCTATTTAGAATTCTAAAGAGCACTTTAACTAATCCTAATCTAGACTAAAAGTAGGGAAAATTCGGACTCCAACCCTACAAGGGAAGAGAATCCTACCTAAACATGAACTCCTAAAAAGGAGGCTGGAAAATCCTAAAAACAGCTAAATGGGTTCTGGAAATATTAGCCAAATAAATACTAAACAAATTCGTAAAATCCTGATCTTTTGCAGAACACTAGTGGACTCCATGGGCTACAACTTTCATGTTGGATATCAGCCCAAATTTTGTCTCCAAGTAACCCATATTCGTAACTCTTTGTCGGGCTACGAATCTGTCCAGAAATCCAGCTTTGCTTAGTATTAGTCCAGCTTTGGCCCGTGGCTGCTCGGTCATGGGCTGACCTCTTGGCTCTACTCCAAGGATGAGCTCTCCTTATTCTCCTCTTGGATCAGGCTCAGGTGGTGGCCTGATCACAGCTCCGGGCATGGGCTTCCTCGAATCAGCATCCGAGTCGTACTCTTTAGGGCTCCATCCATGCCCTACTAGGACTTGTCCTAGCCCTATCTCCATCAATACTCCTCCAAATTGGGATCCGTTTGTTGGAGAGTAATCCTGGGGCCATAAGGATTCAAGTGCCTTTGTAAAATCCTGAAAGGCACGGGTCAATTGTTCGCTGGGCCAAAAGTGCTCCTCTGACGGGCGCTGGCATGGGCCCTGTGCCTGTGGCAGGCTTAGCTTGGGGCCATCTTCAAATCTGTCCAGGCCTTTTGAGTTCTGCTTCGAGCCTTCTTTCCAGGGTACCATCAGGATGTCTTTAGGGTCTGGTGTTGGTCCAGAGCTCGTGGCATTTGGCATGGGGGCTAGGATGGGTGCTAGGCTCGGTCCGGGGTCCGGGTCTGGGATCGGTGTCAACATCAGCTCTTGGCGGGTCATGAACCGGACTTTGGCTGGAGTAGGAGTTGGCCTTGGTGCGTGGCTGAGAATCAGCATCCTCCCAGGTGCATCTTCTAGCTCCGGGGCTTGGACTCTTCTAGGCTCCGGTGGGGGTGCTGGTGTAGGCCTGGGGCCGGTGTACTCTCGGCCCGGCATCAATGCTGGGGCCGGGTCGGCATCAGTTCTGTCCAAGCCAGGCTTAGTGACCAGGATCACATCAGGATCCGAGGCTGATATGGAGGAGGTGGTGGCACAGGTGATGTCTTTGTCAGGGGAGGCGGGGCAGTCACCTCCTCCTCTTCTTCTTTATCCTCCTTCTTGATCTCTGGCTTGTCACTGACTATAGCATCAGGAATCATGACCGGGTCAGGAGTTGCAGGACCAGCTAATTGCTTGCCACTTCTTGTGGAGATGGCCTTGACATGCTCCTTCCTAATGTTAGAGTCGTCTTGAACTGATGATTGATTAAAGAAGGGGATACTAGCTAGCATGCTAGCCATGCTATTCACCACACTCTCCACTCGCCGACCTCGAGCTTCATGATCTTGATTTAAGACAGCTTGAGACTTGAATTTCTCCTCGTGGTCATCGAGTCTTGCCAAGATCAGGTCGAGCTTCTTGTCTATCTTGATTTCCCTTGAGTTCCCTAATGTAGATCTCTGAGGTTGCTGTCTTCTGGTGAATCCAGGAGGATCTTGATAACTATTGCTCAAGCACTGATTCTGACTTTGGTCGAATCCGAAGTTGTAAGCAGGACCCTCTTGGAAGCTTCCTTGTTGTCGAGAAGGTTTGATGTGAACCGCTGCAACCGTGGGCAGACGAGGCTTAAACACCACTAGCTGATGATCCTAGCAACCAGAGAAAACCGTCGGAACCGGGGGTGGAAGAGGACTTTGACCCACTAGCTATAAACGAGCTAGGAACCATAAGTATCAAGTCGAGGGCGCCACTTCAAGAGGAGGATACTCTTGATGATAAGCCGATCCTTCAGTATTGCATCATGCAAATACAATAATGGTTTTCAAGAATAAAGTTCTATAAAGGGGTTGTTTATTCAAAAGGGTTATGTTTACAAAGGGTGGCATGTGGCCTCTATTTATAGGCGAGGAACAAGCTCTCCTCCCTAGTAGCTACTTCCTACATAAGAATAAAATAAAGAGTTCTACTCCTAAAAAGAATCCTAAAACCCCTAAATAATCCGACTAAAAAGGAATAAACAATTAAATAGTCTTAAAACCGAAAATACAACTCAAATAGGAATAAAACACTTAAAACCCTAATTCGGCCGAATTCGGCTACTCGGGCCGATTGGCTATGGCGGCGGCTCGGTGGGCTTGTCCGGTCGGGCGTCGGGCTTGATACGGGTGGTGGTCACGGGGCTTGGTGCGCCGGGCTGGTCCAAGGGCAAGGGTCTTTCCCAAGAGGGCCGGTCTTCTTCGCCGGCTTCATGGGATCCCTCTGATCGGCCCGGCGACGGTCTAGGGCTCGGGGCTGGCCTTTCCTCGAACCCTCTCCACTTCTGCTCGGGCCTTCCTCTTTAAGCTTCGGGCTGGTCTCCAAGTAGCTCCTGATGTAGATCTCCGGGGGTGGAGTCGGCCCAAGTGTCATGACTCGGGGCCAAGGACTCCAATTTTTCTAATGGCCCGGCTCCAGGTCAATCCTTGGAAGCTCTCCTCTCCAGGCCAAGTATTCTTGGGCTCTTCTCCTTCTGTACTCCAGAAATGCTTCCAGAGGGTCACTCAAGGGGCCAACTTCTTCAAGGCTCCTAGAGGTCAGGCTAGGAGCAGGCTGAGGCTTGTCTTCAGTGCTAGGGCTTATATCCTCGGCCAGCAGCATGGCCTGGAGTAGCATTCCATCTTTTGGAGTCTTTCTACCTGCAAGGGAAGGCCTTAGTCGATATTTCATGTCATACCTTGGCTTTAGGGCTTGAAGATGGCCTACCTCGGCGAGGTGAGCCTGGTGGGGTGTAGGAGTACCGGTTGGCATCAGGGCAGCACTGGTGGATCATATCATCCCCCTCTTCTTGCCTTGGATTTGTCCCCAAATTCATCTCGGGTCCACTCCTAGTACTCATCACTCTGTTCCAAACTTCATCAATTTTATTGTCCACGGTCAGGGAAGACTCAACATCATCTTTAGACCTGGGAGTGTCACTTGAGTTAGTGATGGACCAAGGCTCGGGTCCTTCAGTGCTTTCTCCATCGGTCTCCATAGCTCCTTCTCCTGAAAAACTATCAACAATAATGTTAAGGCTTGGTGAGGTAGCCGGTGAGAGTTCCTCACTCATTTCCACATCCGGATCCGCATCTGGATCTTCTTCGCTCGGGGCAGCCCTCAAAACTCGTCGGGAGGTGATCTCCCATTGAATCTTGGGTGCACAGGTGGCCGTCGGTGAAGCGTCGGGTCGGGGCACAAGGGTGCCGGAGGCACCGGGGGTAGGCCAGGGCACGTCGGGCAGGACAGCGGCGTCAGGCAGTGACGCGTCGGGGTGACTGGGGCCGTCAGGCGTCGGCCTGTCGGTGGCGTTGGGCATCGTCGCGTCGGGGTAGTCGGGGTCGGGTAGGACCGCGGTGGAGCATCGGGCAGGGACGCGCCGGACACGTCAGATGGTGATCCATCAGGGGCCACGTCGGGTGGTGATGCGTCGGGGGGCGTCTGGCAGCGACAGGTCGGGGCCTGGTGCTGGAGGGCCGGGGCCTGGTCGGGCAGGGCCGGAGCTGGGTGCTGGGGTGCCAGGACTGGTCGGGGAGGGCCAGTCGGCGTCGGGGCCGAGAGCTGGGGCGCCGAGGCCTGGTCGGGCAGCACCGGGGCTGGGTGCCGGGGTGCCGAGGCTGGTCGGGCAGCGCCAGTCGGGGTCGGGGCCGAGCGCTGGGGCGTCGGGGCCTAGTCGAGAAGCACTGAGGCTGGGTGCTGGGGCGCCGAGGCTGGTCGAGCAGTGCCAGTTAGGGTTGGGGCCGAGCTCTGGGGCGTCGAGGTTTGGTCGGGCCCCACCAGGGCTGGGTGCTGGGGCACCGAGGCTGGTCGAGCAGCGCCAGTCGGGGTCAGGGCTGAGCGCTGGGGCGCCGGTGCTGGTCAGGCCTGGTCAGGCGTCGGAGCTGGTTGGGCCTGGTCGGGTGGCGTCGGGGCTGGGCGCCGGGGTGCCGGGTGCTAGGGTTTTAGAGATTAACCATGCAAACTTCTCAATCCCTTCTGGCTTGACTTGTTCTCCTTCATCTGATTCTTCTTTTTCTTCCTTCTTCTCATCTTCTTCATCATTTGTCTCGATTCCTCCTTCTCTTATCACCATCGTTCATTGATTAGGCCAGTCCCTTGAGATATGTCCCCTACCTTCACATTTAAAGCATACAATTCTACTGGGACGTGGGTTAGAGCTTTGAACCTTAGAGGTAGGTGGAGCAGGTGTTACCGGTGGTGCCGAATCCCTAGGGTTAGGGTTTGACCGTGAGCTGGGGCCTCAGGGCTGTTCATGCTTCCATGGGGCTTGGCCTGCATTTGAGCCTCCTCTTCATTGGGCATTGGTTGGCCTTCTCGTGTAGCCCCTCTTTAACTCTCTCTCCACGTGGTTAGCTAGGGCTTTGAGATCCTCGTAGTCAATATAGTTAAGTATATTGACTTGGTGCATGATCTCGGGGTGTAGCCCACCCACAAACCTGGCTATTCTAGCTTCGGGTTCTTCTTTGAGGTCGAGCCTGGCTACCAACATCTCCATCTCCTTGGTATATTGCTCCACATACATGGTGCCTTGCTTTAGGGTTCAGAGAGAGGCGTGTAGGTCTCGGATATAGGATCCCGGAACAAACCTCTTCCTCATCTTCCTCATCTTCCTCTTGAGATCTCTCCACGACTCGATGGGGGCTTCCTCATCTCTGTGAACCTGGCTCTTGAATTGGCTCCACCATAGAGCATCATAGTCAGTAAATTCAAGAGTGGCGATGATTACCTTTTTCCTTTCTGAATAGTGATGGCATTCAAGGAAATCCTCCATACTTCTCTCCCAATTCAAGTACTCATCAGCATCATACTTGCTGGCAAACTTGGGGATGGTGAGCTTGAGGTTGCTCACGTCATCATCAATCTCCTGAACTAGCCTTCGGGGTCTTCGGTTGAGGTCTTCAGGGCTGTCTTCTCGGCGCTCGTCACGACCTTTTCCTCCTTGAAGTCTTGCTAGGGTTTCTTGGATGGCAGCTAGGGTAGCTCCAAGATTTTGGATGTGGCCTTCCATGTTGGCCATTCTTTCGTCTGCCACGGTTAGTGCTAGCACACGGAAGAAAATTTTCTATCCCCTCATCTTAGAAATAATCTTACAACGAAAGGAAAAAATAACCTCGATTAGGGTTTTTGTTGATGGTATGATAGCCACCAATTTTCTCTTGTCTTACAATAGAGACTCAAAATAAGAACTAAAATAGATGAAGATTTTCGAAATATTTTCTAAACAACAAGAAAGTAAAGGGATATAAATCCAAGAATAAACCTGGAGACTGGGATAGACGTGGTCCTTGTGTTTGAACCGTGCTCTGATACCAACTGATGTGAACCGCTGCAACCGTGGGTAGACGACCCATAAACACCACAAGCTGATGATCCTAGCAACGAGAGAAAACCATCGGAACCGGGGGTGGAAGAGGACTTTGACCCACTAGCTATAAACGAGCTAGGAACCAAAAGTATCAAGTCCAGGGTGCCACTTCAAGAGGAGGATACTCTTGATGATAAGCCGATCCTTCAATATTGCATCATGCAAATACAATAAGGGTTTTCAAGAACAAAGTTCTATAAAGGGGTTGTTTATTCAAAAGGTTTCTGTATACAAAGGGTGGCCGGCGGCCTCTATTTATAGGTGAGGGAACAAGCTCTCCTCCCTAGTAGCTACTTCCTAAATAAGAATAAAATAAAGAGTCCTACTCCTAAAAAGAATCCTAAAACCCCTAAATAATCCGACTAAAAAGGAATAAACAATTAAATAGTCTTAAAACCGAAAATACAACTCAAATAGGAATAAAACACTTAAAACCCTAATCCGGCCTAATTTGGCTGCTCGGGCCGGTTGGCTACGGCGGCGGCCCGGTGGGCTTGCCCGGTCGGGTGCCGGGCCTGATACGGGTGGTGGTCGCGGGGCCTGGTGCGCCGGGCTGGTCCAAGGGCAAGGGTCTTGCCTAAGAGGCCCGGTCTTCTTGGCCAGCTTCATGGGATCCCTCGGATCGGCCCAGCGGCCGGTCTAGGGCTCGGGGCTGGCCTTTCCTCGGGCCCTCTCCACTTCTGCTCGGGCCTTCCTCTTTAAGCTTCGGGCTGGTCTCCAAGTAGCTCCTGATGTAGATATCCGTGGGTGGAGTCGGCCCAAGTGTCATGCCTCGAGGCCAAGGACTCCAATTCTTCTCATGGCCCGGCTCCAGGTCAGTCCTTGGAAGCTCTCCTCTCCAGGCCAAGTATTCTTGGGCTCTTCTCCTTCTGTACTCCATAAATGCTTCCAGAGGGTCACTCAAGGGGCCAACTTCTTCAGGGCTCCTGGAGGTCAGGCTAGGAGCAGGCTGAGGCTTGTCTTCAGTGCTAGGGCTTATATCCTCGGCCAGCAGCATGGCCTGGAGTAGCATTCCATCTCTTGGAGTCTTTCTACCTGCAAGGGAAGGCCTTAGTCGATATTTCATGTCATACCTTGGCTTTGGGGCTTGAAGATGGCCTTCCCTTGGATCTACACGCTTCTTGTGAGGTCCTAGGGTCCTGCCTTGGCCAGGTGAGCCTAGTGGGGTGTAGGAGTACCGGTTGGCATCAGGGTAGCAATGGTGGATCATATCAAGGTTGCCTGAACTGACGGTAATTGGGGTAGCCTCTTTGATTGTTGGTGAAGTCTTGTTCAATAAAATTCACTTCCTTTAAAGACCAGACATCTGCTGTACCAAAATTCTTCTTTATTTGTTTATGTACTTCGATCTTGATCTGATCTTCAAATCTTGGTTGGGCTCTTAGCTGCTCCAAACTGTCTCTCCCAATTCCTGGACTTAGATGCGCAGTTTGCAAAGTGAAGAAGAGCAGCATCCGGTGCGAGTGCGGTGTAGTCTCCATCAGCTAAGGAGTTGACCCATTTAGCTGATTCTTCGTTCATCCCTCGGGCAAAGATCTCAGCTAGCTGTCTCTGCTTGAATCCATGATGAGGGCAGTCATAGAGGAGTTGTTGTAATTCGTTCCAAGCATCATATAAACTTACTCCTTCCTTCTGAGCAAATATGGCAATGTCATCCTTATAAGGTGTAGTTCTTGAAGGAAGAAAGTATTCCTCTAGAAGTCTTGAGCTAGATTATTGATGACACTCGATTTGACGTGATTATCTCTCATTTAAGCGACATTTCCTTCCTTGAAACATGGTTTTTAGGGTAGAATAGCAAATATTCACTCAACTGCTCTATTTCCTACCGATTTGGTTACTTTGGCCCTTTGTGGGTCTATTTGATGGTTTTCTAGTGTTTTTGTGATAGCACAGGTTTTTGCCATCATTTACGTAGCCACTGACGTGTTCAAGACCTCAAGGAGTGAACCGAAATCGAACCAGAAATCAAACCAGAGTCAGAACCAAAAATTCCAACTGCCCAGTACAAGGTTTTCAGCGAAAACCCAACAGAGTTTTCACCGAAAATATCTTAAGAAACTCACAGGCAGACTGAGCTGAATTTAACTGAAGTTTTCACTCATTATTCATTATTTATTTTTTCACAAATGGGGGGAATCAATCATTATTCATATTGTAACAAATCAGACTTTTGAGAGTCAGTCGACTCTAGGGTCGATAGATAGAGTTTAGAGAGCTTGAAGATCCGTGGAGAGATCGTGACGCCATCCTTCCACCTCAGAGATCCAGGAGATCGAAGCTTCGCCGGAGTCGTCAGAATTAGGTTTTTCAGTTCTTATCTGTTCTTCCTCTGTATGATGATTTCCTTTGTTGCGTTTGATTCTTCTGTTATCGTTATGAGTAGCTGAACTTGTAGAGCTTAGATTAGATGAACCCTAAGTGACCCAGGGCTTTAAAGCGGTCACGGATCGGCGGTAATTAGATTCGAAGTTCAATCAGTTTCTCTTTGCATGGTTGTTTTGTTCGTCATTGTTTATGTTTCTCTTCTGGTTGGTCGCCTAGATTAGGTTTATGCAAGCTAGGGTTAGTCGCCAGACAGCTTCCCTACTTTGGCGCATAAACTTGTCTTCCTGGATCACCTAGTTTAGATTCTTGTTAAGCTGAGGATAGAAGCGAACGCTCGCCTCTCTTTAAAACATCAATTCAACCAATTAACCTAATCATTGGAGTGTGCCTTGCGTAGGAACCAGTTAGGGTTAATCCACTGCAAGAGTAACTCATAAATCGTTAGTAACTGCACCAGTTAATTAAGTCGTTACGAGAGGTGATCGTACCCGGGCGGCTAGTTAATCTTGGTAGTTAGATTGGATAGAGCGAACGTTCGCCAGTCTTAAACCTAAGGGTCAGGAGTTATGGTGGTGTATAGAAACCGACTGAATTAGAATTGAAAACCGCTGGTCTTACGATTGCCGTTGCCTTGGTGATCTAAGGGGATTCGAAATCTAAGCTCGTCTATCTTCCTGTTAGTCAATCTTTTACTTTTTCTGTCTTTTATTTTCCTGCTTTATTAGATTAGAAGTCGTGGAACTCACACCATGCACGAAGTGTTGAATCCCAAAATAATTTGCCTTTATATTTGAGTAAACGATCATTAGAAGACCCGTGGAATACAATCTACCCTAGCTTTTGTTAAGCTTTAGTAGTATTTGATTGAACCCGCACAACAATTGGTTCATCAAATTGGCACCATTACAGACCTATTCTTTGTGATGTTGACTTTAGAGAAATGTCGGTTTGACCATGAACTGCTTATCCTCGTTTGGCTGCCTTATGTGCTCAATTGCGTTCATATTATTGTGTTTGCCATCTGAGATCATATTATACCGTCATTTTCCGCTTTGTGCTAATACTGCCATGATTAGTGTTCAATGTTCTATTAGGTTGACTTTTTGAATGTCGGTTTGACTTCTGAACTCTGATTGTGATAATTCCATTTTGGTTGTTGATGACACTCGATTTGACGTGATTATCAGCCTCATTTAAGCGACATTTCCTTGCTTAAGACATGGATTTTAGGGTAGAATAACGAGTATTCAATCGATTGCCCTATCTCGTGCCATTTGTGTTACCTTGGCCGTTTCGGGTCTATTTGATGGTTTTCTAGTGTTTTTATGTTAGCACAGGTTTTTGCCATCAAATAAAGTAGCCAAGGACGTGTCTAAGGCGTTGGAACCTCGAGGAATTGCAGCGGAATCGATCCAAGGAGCCAATCAAGTCGAAATAATTCCTGCCCGATTTACAAAGGAATTTTCGCCGAAAATACCTCAGCATTTTCGGCGAAAATATCAGTATTAATTGGCGATGCTCATCAACAGAAGTTTTCGCCGAAAATGTTAAGTTTTCGACCGAAAACTATGGGACCAAAATTTACAAGAGAAATCAACCGGCGGACCATCCATTTACAAAGGAATTTTCGCTGAAAATTCCTCAATATTTTCGGCGAAAATATCAAGCAAAATCCGGCTGAATTAGGGTTAAGTATAAATACTTAACCAGCGGCCCAAAATCAGGGATACCTCATAATACATCATAATCAGAATTTTGAGAATTCTCTCAAGTTCTGGAGCAGAGAGTTTAGAGTTCGAAGAGCCGGAAAGAGATCGTGACGCCATCCCTTCCATCTCGAAGACTCGGAGCTAGGATTACAGTCTACCGGAAGATCGAAGTTCTGTCGGAGTCATCTTAATTAGGTTTTTCAGATTCTTTTCTGTTCTTCCTCTGGATGATGAACTCTTTCTTTGTCTTTGATTCTTTTGTGATGAATATGCGTAGCTAAACTCTTAGAGCTTAGACTAGATGAACCCTAAGTGACCCAGGGCTTTAAAGCTGTCACGGATCGGCGGTGATTAGATTCGAAGTTCAATCAGTTTCTCTTTCATGTTTGATTTGTTCTTCATTGTTCATGTTTCTTGTCTGGATTGATCACCTAGATTAGATTCTTGTTAAGCTAAGGATAGAAGCGAACGCTCGCCTTACTTTAGAACATCAAATTGAACAATTAACCTTATAATTGGAGCGTGCCTTTCGTAGGAACCGGTTAGGGTTAATCCACTGCAAGTGTAACTCATAAATCGTTAGTAATTCCACCAGTTAAGTTAAGTCGTTGCGAGAGGCGACCGTACCCGGGCGACTAATTAATCTTGGTAGCTAGAACGGATAGAGAGAACGTTCGCCGGTCTTAAACCTAAGGGTAAGGAGTTATGGTGGTGTCTTAGAATTAATTGAATGAGAATCGAAATCCGCTGATCTGTTGATTGCCAATGCTCTAGGAACGAAGGGGGATTCAAAGTCTAAGTTCGTCTGTCATCTCTGTTTTAATCAACCAATTTCCAATCTGTTCTTAGTTTAAATTTTTAATTTCTCTGCATTTCTTAGAATTAGAAGTCGTGGAACTCACACCATGCATGAAGTGTTTAAATCCGAGTAATTTGCCAGCTTATTTGAGTAGTCGATCATGGAAGACCCGTGGAATAAGATCTACCCTAACTTGTTAGCTTTGTTAGTTATTTGGTTGAACGTCCGCACAACGACCGGGCGGTTCACCAAATTGGCGCCGTTGCCGGGGACTTCTTTTGATCGTTTGAAAGAAGAACTGGCAATTTATTCTTCTACTTTCCATCTTTCATTCTCCACCCACTTCGATTTTACAGTGGCTTTTGTTTGTTTTTGTTATTTGTAGGTTTGTCACAGGTGTATGCATCGCCGCCCTTGGACTCGCTCTCAAACCGACAAGGCTAAGAGTATAGAGAGACCAAGCAGTTCTGCTCCACCTCGACAATCACAGATTCCAAGGAGAGGCAGAACCAATCCACCTCCACCCGTCACTCCGATTAAGATTGAGGAACTGAAGGATAGTCCCTCATCTTCACCGTTACCGTCACCTACATCCGTTTCATACACCAAGTCACTTTCACCTCCTCCACCTCCTACCATGGCTGATCAATTACCACCACCACCACCACCAGGCGGAAATCCACCACCACCGCTGCCTGCACAGAAAAGTCTAGCTGATTACAACAAGCCGAGCGCGACTAGCGTTCGATCTGCCATTGCCGTACCGCGCATTGAAGGAGATCCTGACTATGAGATCAAGATTCCATTCTTGACTATGATCTCTAGGGATATACAGTTCGAAGGCATGCCCCTAGACAATCCGTGCACTCATCTTGCGGATTTCCTTGATCTCTGCAACACTTTTAAGAACGGAAACCTCGACAAGAATACTCTTTGTTTCAGAGCTTTCCCGTTCTCTCTGAAAGGCGTCGCTAAGAGGTGGCTTACTGGCAAACCACCTGGATATTACACTAATTGGGATACTCTGGCTCAGGACTTCGCTGAAGAATACTTTCCTCCTGCCAGAACAACAGCCATCAAGGATAGCATTGCCAGATTCTCCCAGAAAGAAGGAGAAAGCTGATATGATACTTGGAATCGATTCCAAGAACTCCTCTACAACTGCCCTCATCATGGATTCGAGCAGAGGCAGTTAGCTGAAATCTTTGCTCGAGGTCTTTGAGAAGAATCTGCCAAGTGGGTCAATTCCCTAGCTGAAGGGGATTGCACTACGCTCACACCTGAAGCTGCTCTTCTTCACTTCGCAAACTGTGCTTCCAAGTCAAGGAACTGGGAACAACAATCTGAAGGATCAAGGAGCAAGCTCGATCTCGAAGCAGCTATCAGGGCCGAAGTAGAGAAGCATTTGAAGAAGTCTACAACACCAGTCAAACAGCCGGCAGCTTCTGTCTATGTTGCTGATTGCGAATGGTGTGGAGCCTGCGCATATAATGGAGGCCGATGCCAGAATTTTGGTAAGACAGAATTCTGGTCCGCCGAAGAGGTAAATTTCGTTCAACAAGGCTTCATTAATAATCAGAATGGTTATGCTGGCTACCGCAACTTCAGGCAGCAAGGGAACTATCAAGACAGACCTCCCTACAATGTTGGCGCCAACCATAACCAGAACCAGAATAACCGCCCGGCTGGTCCAGCTCAGGATCAGAAACCTAACCATCCGCCGGCAGGTGTCTACCAGCCGCCGCACATTAATCCAGGTAACTATGGAACTGCTCCTGGCAATTTCCAGAATCAATACTTGAATAACACCTATCCAGGGCAGCAGTAGCAGAAGGAAAACAACGTCAGTGACCTAGACAAGAAGCTTAGTCAGATCATCACCAGACTCGATAATCATGACAGTCAGTTTAAAGCTCAAGCTCTTCTCAATCAGGAACAGATAGCAGTCGGTCAAAGAATTGAGCAGGCTGTGAACAACATCTCGAGCATGCTAGCATCTGGTCGACCATTTGGCCAACTTCCGAGCCAGACAGAACCGAATCCGAGAAAGGAACAAGCCAAGATGGTAACTACTCGAAAATTTACAAGTTTATCTGCTGATGCTTGTGCTGTTTTACGCAGGATCGCTGAAACTCCGGAGAAGAAGGAAGCACTACAAGTGGCGCCTAAGGAGGATGATCCTCCTCTTGCACCGTACGTCGTGAAGCCTCCTTTTCCAAGAGCATTGCTGCCAAATGCAAGGATGGAGACTGGCATGAAGTGGAATAAAGAAGGATACCCTGATGCTCGTATTAAGAAACCTTCCTCTCCATATCCAGCTAAGTGCTCTGATCCTAGTTCTTTTACTCTACCTTTTGTCATTAATGATGTTGAGATAGAACGTTGTTTGGTTGATCTTGGCACGTCTGTTAATGTTATGCCTATGAGTCTATATGAAAAATTGAACCTAGGAGAACTTGAACCGCCTAGTATGCAACTTATCTTTGCTGATAGATCACTTAAAACCCCTAGGGGAGAAATCAAAGACGTTGTTACTAAATGTGGTCCTTTCACGTTCTTAGCTGACTTTGTTATCATTGACACTAGTAAGGATGATTCTACCATTCTCATAGCACGTCCTTTCATGGCTACTACTGGGATGCAAATTAACGTTCCAAATAGTTCTTTAACTTTGAGGGTTGGTAAAGAAACTGTCACATTCCGCCTTAAAGACGGAATGAAATATAATCCTTAGAATGAAGAATTTCATTGTTTAGCTGTTGAAATTGTGGAGTTGACTCCGGTTAACTCCGTTACTGATGTCTCTTCTAGTGTGCCTAGATCAATTGCTGTTGCAGGTGCTGGATAGATTACCACGCAGAAACCAAAATTGTTCTTCAGACGCCAAAGAAGAAGGAACTGAAAGCCTCTTCTAAGCCACCGAGCACAAAACCTAGCAGACCTCGGGGAAAGAACAAGAAGATGAAGACTCACATGGTCTGGAGACCAGTTGTGCCACCACCGTCTACCGAGCAAGCTGCACCACCAATTCGTTCCAAGCTACCGGCGCCGGAACAAGTATGGAAGGAGAAGCCAAAAGCATCTCCTAAGGAAATACTGACGATCACTGATCCTGGTGATATCAAGCCGGAGGTTAAAGAAAAGAAGGAGCCGATCATTCTCATTCCGTCCACTGTCTTCCTTGTGGAAGAAGATCCCTTGACAGAACTGTTCGGACCATTCACGATCATTGACCACCTTCCCGACGGACGTACCAAGCTTACACACGCTAACGGGAAGAAATTCACGCTCACCGGAGATACCCCGAAGCTCTACTTCATGAACTCCAATGCTAGCGTTAAGGTGAACCTGAGTTGGGATGTCTCCTAATACCGTCCAGGTATCGTCTAGCTCAAGGACGTTAATAAAAGAGCGCTTCGTGGGAGACAACCCACGGCTGGAGTCCGTTTTTCATTTGTGTCAACCTTAGTGTTTTAGAGTCGGTTCGGGGGAGCCAAAAGTGTCAGTTTGTTTGATTTCTTATTTTTCGTGTGAAGTCTGTGTGTCATAGTGTCAGTTGCAAGTCGTTTGAGGTCTTTCCGATTTTTGTGGATTTAACAGTGATTTTCTGAAGTTTGCCAGGATTGGGAAAATATTTTCAATCGTAGAGTTCAATATTTTCGGCGAAAATAACCCATATTTTCGGCGAAAATTCTCTTTGAAATCCCACAGAGTTTTCCAAACGTTCCTGTTTCACATTTTTGGCGAAAATGTATTAATATTTTCGGTGAAAATTTCTTTTGAAAACTGGCAGTACTTTTTAACTAGAATTTTCGGCGAAAACTTGCACTTATTTTCGCCAAAAATTTCTTTGAAAATCAACCAACTATTCACTTTAAAATCCGGATTCACCCTCTCTCTTCCCTCACTTTCTATTTTTGAACCAAAACCCGAAAACCTCCTTCCCACCTGTTTACTAAACCCGACCGCCGCCACCTTACATCGCCGCCGCCGACCAAAGCCGACCGCCGCCGCCATCGCCGCCGCACCCTTCCCCTCCCATTTCCGATCATTTTAAGCCCTAAAACAGCCGAATCGGAGCTCTACAGCTCTAGTTCACCCATACCCTAGAATTTTCGATTTTTCACTGATTTCTCCCAATCTGTTCATTTTTAGCATCCATGGCTTCAAGGTAAGTTGTAGAACTTTTCATTACGAATCTTTTGACATGTTGATTGCTGAATTTTGTCGGGGTTGACTTTCAGTTGACTTTTCAGTTTGCCTCGATTTGCGTGCCAACTGATTTCGTGTGAACTAGGTTAGCTGAACTTGTTGAACTGTTCTAGCATGCTTAGGGAGTGTTGTGCTTAATTTTCATATCGTTTGATCATGTGTTGCTATGCCTAAGTCCTATTCCTTGTGATGTTGACTTTTGAGAAATGTCGGTTTGACCCTTCCTAAGTCCTCTTTCTTGTCCCTTCCTTTTATTTATTCTTTTCGGATTTCGATCCAACTTTTTTCTGTGTGGATCCGGGGCACTTGTCCCGGTTTCCTTTTTATGTTTCATTTGTTTTTGTTTTGTAGGCAGTAGGGAGATTCCCTTTGCTTCGCTTCGGTAGGTTCCCTCCGCTCTGAGGACCCGTGCTCATCCCCTACACCAACCATCTCGGTCCAAGTTCTTCTACTTCACTCTGAACTCTAGAATTAGTCCTGTGAGGACACAGTCCGATTTAAGTGTGGGGTAGGATGTTAGAGAACCTTGCATGAACTTGATTGCCCTGGATTGTGTTTTCTATGTGCCTCGTGATTCCATTCCAGTCTCTCTAGCATTAGAATGGCTCAGTTCTTGATTTTTGATGTTAAGTTGTTGTTCAAACTTTCATAATGATGCTTAGATTGCTTAACCTAGAACTTGAGAACCAATTTGTATACTTTGATGCTAAATTGCCTGGTCAGAACAGAATTTTTAAAAATCACACTTGTAGTTGTATCCTTGATTACATGAAAATGACCGAATCCGACTAGCAAACCAAGTGTGAGCTTTTGATCCATTGCACGTAACTTGTAGTTTCAATTCTTTTTGAGTGGTTTTCTGTTTGCTTGAATGACTTAGAATTTGCATGAGACCTACTCGAGACCACACGATGACACGAGTTCTAGAATGATAGAAGCCAGATAGCCTACCTAACGATAAAATCCATTAGGTGTAGACCCTTGAGCTTGGCCTGTTCTTTCGGTTCCATATACATTACAGCCGTTTCCCATTCTTTCATTCCTCGTTGATCCCCTGTGGTTGTAGTTCTAGATTGACCTACCGGAAGTCATTTTGTGGTAACCTGCCTATAGCCATTAAACAGGTGGTCTTAGCTATTATGTCCAGACGTGTAAACCCCTCTAGCAACTAAAAGAAAGAATCAGCACAAAGAAAAAAAATAGAAAGAAGAAGAAAAGAAGCAAGTTTCGGAAAAAAGTGAAAAGAAGAAAAATCAGAAAAAGAGAAAAGTTTCAAGTTTTTTTTCAATAAAACGTTCTTCTCCCTACAAATGGAAGAACGAAGTCAAAATACAAAAAAAATTGTGTAAAGAAAATTAGCATAAGTGCTAGGTTGCTTGAGGGTATCATAGGACGAGCGTTCATTATTCCTCCCGTGTCTGGTTAGACGGTAGGAAGCCATAGGCTAGATTCGAGGGAAGTTAGTCGAAAGCTACACCGCACAAAGCCATCATCATACATTCCCATCATCCATCGCATCATAAACCCAAGTAGTGTAGAATTCGTTACAGTCCTAGTAGGGAAGTCCTTCTTGACTGGATACTCGTGTTGTCACAGTGGTGGAGATGTGTTTGAAATGCAAACTTATGACAAAATTCAGTAACAGAAAATGATTGAGAGCAGAAACACGTCCTTAAACACAGAGAGTGAGAGTTCCGCATTTACTAAATATTTCCTGTGTGAGGAGTCTGGTCGGTCAGGTCAAATTCGTGCATAATTGGTTGCTACTACTTGTCATGTGCAGTTTATTAGTGAGACCAGGTTGCTTGGCTGATCAGTATGCATGTTAGGTTTCTTCTTCTGGGAATCACCAAGGTATCGACAATCAAAAGACCAGCGGTTTTCAATTCTAATTCAGTCGGTTTCTATACACCACCATAACTCCTGACCCTTAGGTTTAAGACTGGCGAACGTTCGCTCTATCTAATCTAGCTACCACGATTAACTAGCCGCCCGGGTACGGTCACCTCTCGCAACGACTTAATTAACTGGTGCAATTACTAACGATTTATGAGTTACTCTTGCAGTGGATTAACCCTAACTGGTTCCTACGAAAGGCACACTCCAATGATTAGGTTTACTGGTTGAATTGATGTTTTAAAGAGAGGCGAGCGTTCGCTTCTATCCTCAGCTTAACAAGAATCTAAACTAGGTGATCAAGGAAGACAAGTTTATGCGCCAAAGCAGGGAAGCTGTCTGGCAACTAACCCTAGCTTGCATAAACCTAATCTAGGCGACCAACCAGAAGAGAAACATAAACAATGACGAACAAAACAACCATTGATGCTGCAGTTTTAGCGGTATCAAATAACTACCAAGCTGGAAAGCTAGGGTAGATCGTATTCCACAGGGTTTCTTCTAATTGACTACTCAAAGAAACTGGCAAATTACTCAGGTTTAAACACTTAGTGTGTGGTGTGAGTTCCACGACTTCTAATCTAAGATGCAGGAAATTTAAAAAGAAATTAAAAGACAGAATGATTTGTAGGTTTAAACAGACGACAGACAAGCTTAAATTTCGAATCCCCCTTCGTTCACCAGAGCATTGGCAATCAACAGATCAGCGGTTTTCAATTCTCATTCAATCAATTTCTATACACCACCATAACTCCTTACCCTCAGGTTTAAGATTGGCGAACGTTCGCTCTATCCGATCTAACTACCAAGATTAATTAGCCGCCCGGGTACGGTCGCCTCTCGCAATGACTTAACTAACTGGTGCAATTACTAGTGATCTATGAGTTACTCTTGCAGTGGATTAACCCTAAACGGTTCCTACGAAAGGCACGCTCCAATTATAAGGTTAACTGGTTGAATTGATGTTCTAAAGTGAGGCGAGCGTTCGCTTCTATCCTCAGCTTAACAAGAATCTAAACTATGTGATCACGAAAGACAAGTTTTTGATATTTTAAAGCAGGGAAGCTGTCTGGCGACAAACCCTAGCTCACACAAACCCTAATCTAGGAGATCAGCCAGAAAAGAAACACAAGAACAACGAAACTAATCTAGGCGTCAAATAGACGAGAAACGCAGAATAACAATCAAGAACAAAACAACCATGCAAAGAGAAACTGATTGAACTTCGAATCTAATTACCGCCGATCCGTGACCGCTTTAAAGCCCTGGGTCACTTAGGGTTCATCTAATCTAAGCTCTACGAGTTTAGCTACTCATGTTCATACAAAAAGAATCAAAGGCGAAGACAGAGTTCATCATCCAGAGGAAGAACAGAAAAAGGATCTGAAAAACCTAATTGAGGCGACTCTGGCAGAACTTCGATCTTCGGTAATCTGCACTCCTAGCTCTGAGTCTCCGAGATGGTAGGGATGGCGTCACGATCTCTTCCTGGCTCTTCGAACTCTACTCTGCTCCAGAACTTCAGAGAATTTTGAAGTATTTGAAATTATGATTATCAGGTATATCGATTTTGGCCGCCGGGTTAAATATTTATACTTAACCTAATTGACCCGGATTTCCTCTGATATTTTCGCCGAAAATAAGGGATTATTATCGCCGAAAATAATGGTGCAAATGGCTGGACCCTCGGCTGACTTCTCCCGTAATTTTCGCCTCGACCGAGAACTTTACATTTTCGCCGAAAATTTCCTTTACTTGGCACCAGTCGATTTGTGATGATATTTTCGCCGAAAATGATAGGGTATTTTCGGCGAAAACTTCTTTGTAAACTGGGCAAGAATTTTTTTGAACTTGATTGGCTCCTTTGATCGATTCCGGTTCAGTTCCTCGATGTTCCAATGCCTTAGACACGTCCTTGGTTACTTATTCGATGGCAAAAACCTGTGCTAACATAAAAACACTAGAAAACCATCAAATAAACCCGAAATGGGCCAAGGTAACACAAATGGCACGAGATAAATCGATTGAATATTCATTATTCTACCCTAAAAACCATGTCTTAAGCAAAGAAATGTCGCTTAAATGAGGCTGATAATCACGTCAAATCGAGTGTCATCAAATACCCCACACTTAAGCTTTTGCTTGTCCTCAAGCAAATTGAATAGAAATGCTCATGTTCATAAATGACAAGATCGATTAAATTGGAGCTCAATCAAACACAATGAATTATTAGACAGATTGATCCTAGAACAAGAAACCTAACATGCATACAGATCAGCCAAACTACCTGGTCTCACTAATAAACTGCACACGACAAGTAATTAGCAACCAATT
Organism: Linum lewisii; assembly: GCA_034768395.1. Classification (NCBI taxonomy): domain Eukaryota; kingdom Viridiplantae; phylum Streptophyta; class Magnoliopsida; order Malpighiales; family Linaceae; genus Linum; species Linum lewisii. The sequence continues at coordinate 32,812,658 of CM068299.1, read as the reverse complement.
ATGCACGAATTTGACCTGACCGACCAGACCCCTCACACAGGATATATATAGTGCAATGGGAACTCTCACTCTCTGTGTTTAAGGACGTGTTTCTTCTCTCGAATTCTGTCATAAGTTTGCATTTTCTGTTACCGAATTCTGTCATAAGTTTGCATTTCAACCACATCTCCACCACTGTGACAACACGAGTATCTAGTCAAGAAGGACTTCCCTGCTAGGACTGATGAACCGTCCGGTCGTTGTTATGCGGACGTTCAAACAAATAACTAACAAAGCTAACAAAGCTAGGGTAGATCGTATTCCAGGGGCTTCCTCTACTTCCTTACTCAAAGGTGTTGGCAATTTAATTCAAGTTTAAACACAGGTTGTGCGTGGTGTGAGTTCCACGACTTCTATACTAAAATACAAAGATGATACGAAATGAGGATTAAAGCGAAGAAAGATTGAAGATTGATTGATTGACTAGAAAGATGACAGACAAGCTTAGACTTTGAATCCCCCTTAGATCACCAAGGCAACAGTAGTCACAGACCAACGATTTTCGATTCTAGTTCATTCAGTTCATAGACACCATCATAACTCCTGACCCTTAGGTTTAAGACTGGCGAACGTTCGCTCTATCCGATCTAGCTACCACAATTAATTAGCCGCCCGGGTACGGTCGCCTCTCGCAACGACTTAACTTAACTGGTGCGAATTCTAATGATTAATGAGTTACTCTAGCAATGGATCAACCCTACTCGGTTCCTACGAAAGGCACGCTCCAATTATAAGGTTGATTGTTCGATTTTGTGTTTTAAAGTAAGGCGAGCGTTCGCTTCTATCCTTAACTTAACAAGAATCTAATCTAGGTGGCCAAACCAGACAAGAAACACAGAAAACGAAGAACAAATCAAACATGAAAGATGAAAATGAATGAATTTCGAATCTAATCACCGCCGATCCGTGACCGCTTTAAGCCCTGGGTCACTTAGGGTTCATCTAATCTAAGCTACACGAGTTTAGCTATTCATATTCAATACAGAAGAATCAAAGACAAACGAAGAATACATCTCAGGTAGGAGAACAGAGAAGAACTGTAAAACCTAATTTCGATGTTTCCTGGCAGCTTCAATCTGCTGGATCTTCAACTCCTAACACTGGCTCTCCGAGGTGGATGGATGGCGTCACGATCCGTTCCTGGCTCTTTGAACTCTATCTACTCGCCCTGTCTCTCCCTCCGTCTTGGTTTGTGTGTGTGTTTGTTAAGTGTTTGACAAAAGTGTAAGTCCCCCACATTAGCCGCCGAGTTCTGTATTTATATCAACTCGAAAATTTCTGATTTCAACTGGGATTTTCGCTGAAAATAGTAGAGGAATTTTGGCGAAAACTTCTTCCTACTCGGGGCAGTGGGTTCCTTCTTATGTTTTCGGCAAAAACCCAAGGGTGTTTTCGCCGAAAATACATGTGTAAATGGGGCAGGCGTTTTCTTTGACTTGAGCGATTTCTCCGGTTTGATTTATGTGTGATTCTTTGGGGTTCCAACGTCTAAGACACGTCCTTGGCTACCGTATTTGATGGCAAAAACCTGTGCTAACATAAAAACACTAGAAAACCATCAAATAGACCCGAAATGGGCCAAGGTAACACAAATGGCACGAGATAGGGCAATCGATTGAATATTCGTTATTCTACCCTAAAAACCATGTATTAGGCAAAGAAATGTCGCTTAAATGAGGCTGATAATCACGTAAAATCGAGTGTCATCAAATACCCCACACTTAAGCTTTTGCTTGTCCTCAAGCAAACTGAACTAGAACACACTCAAATTCATAAATGACACGAGATTAAACTGAGATTCAATTCTAACAATTTGGTTTAGACTGTTCCACGTAGAAAGAGTGACCTACACATGCAAGAACATCAACCAAACAAGTTTTCGATCACACTAATTTCTGCACACTTCAAGTAGTGGTTTTAACAAAGATCGTTTCTTAGCAAAACAATTAATCATAATTAACCGACTACGATAACACCAATTCTAAAAAGACTTTAAGCTCTAGCCATGATGTGGATGCGGAGGTAGGAAAAGTGACGTGGCTATCGACTCGAGTTCATCCGTTTCTAGATCTGTACGTTACATGTTCTAGCTAGGACCGATTTAAACAACAATTTCTTTCAAGATTCAAACTTTCTTCAATTGATTTACTGCATACTAGTGCTCGATACCAAACACTTCACTGAGGTGTTGGACCTGCCTAGCTCACAGTATTTGTGCTTATGCTAGTGCTCAACCTGAAAACTTCACTTAGGTGTCGGGCTTGCCTAGCTTTTCTTTTTTCAGCACTTTAAAGAACTTTACATTGATTTGCACAACTCGAATTTCACCACTCAAACACTTGATTTATCGATTTAACCACTTGATCCTAACTAGTTATAACTTTTTACACGAGATTTCAAATTGGATTTCCATTTAATCTCAAGCCACAATCACATGTGATCAAATATGGAGTGAAAACATGGAAGAAGCTAGCATTTATCATCTTAGAACGGTGTTATCGAGCTTTGTTATTAACAAGTCAATCAATTCAATTAATTCAAGTTTCAACTACAGAAGTGATTTATGATCTGTTCTGACCTAGGCTCATTTAATATCAGTTCTGACACGTTGGTTACAAGTTCTAAGTGGAACAGTCTAGACGTCATTGTTCAAAATTGAAGCCAATTTCACATCAAAAGTCAAGAATTGAGCAATTCTATGCTAGAGAGACTAGACAGGAATCACGAGGCACACGAGGATAGGCAATCAAGATCATGCATGGTTATCTAACACCCTAATACCCCACACTTAAACTGTTTTGTGTCCTCACAGGACTAAACTAAAGTAGAGCAAAACGAAGAACCTGGAGGGTGGTGTAGTGGACGAACGCGGAGAGTCCGGAGCGGAGCGGAGCTACTGAAAATCCTACAAAACACAAACAACAAAAAGATCAAAAGGACACCGGGACAAGTGTCCCGGATCCACACAAAATAAAATTGGGTCGAAACCCAAAAAGAAGAAAGAAAAGAAAAGGAAAATGATAGAAACAACCTGATCACTGTTCCGCGGGAGGGGGTGGAGTGGGAGTGGCGAACCGCTGCTCCATCTGCTGTCGCCATGCGAGCTTGTCCTTGTGACTGGCTGACTAGTCGGCCATGAATTGCTGTAGAATGGACCAACGCTCGTTCTGAGTCTCTTCATGTGCTACTCGGTCCTTCTGCCATTGCAACGAACCAGCCGAGTAGTCTAGCTGCCACTTCTCAATACGCGCCATCCTTTCATTCATCTCCGCAGTGATTTGCGCCCTCGACGGTGGGCGTTCGACTAGCTGGGGGGTGCGGTGAGGGAGCGGTGTGCAATTCTCAAAATCCAATGAAAGGTCGATGCCCCGTGCTATGGCGAGGTCGGCTCCTATGTACTCAATCGGGACGCAAAGAATGTCGGGGCCCCATTTGGCACCGAGCTGGAGATTGTCGACCAGAAGTGAAATGAAAGGTCCCCCCGGAAGCTCAGAAGGAAGCTTCTTGGTTGTAGTGCGCTTGTGAAAGAATCGTGCAAGCCACCATCCGGGATGGAAGTTGGCATCCTCCTCTAAAGCACGGAAGAGAACGAGTTCTTCCAGGGAAACATGGTGACGGCCTGTCTTGCTGCAAAAACACAAAGACTGCACCCAAACATAATGTAAGAACTTAAGAATAGGGTGAACAATATCACCTACCGTGGGGTTGACAATAGGCTCGATCTCGGTTAGGCCAGCTGCCCACCTCCACACGTCTGGGTACGGAGCACTCGTGATGGAGTAGGTGTCCGCGAAACCAACGGATGTATCTTGGAGGTTGGCGTGCGGATCCAACAGGTGGCCGAACTCGTGGAGGGACTTCTCGTGGAGAACACCACCGAGGTGAAAGGATACGAATTTCTGATCACATATGGGCTTCGGAGTGAGACGCCGGAATGAACTCCAGAACTCTTGAAGGGCGACAAGTGGGTAGGGGGAACCATGAGCGGTCAGAACTCGCAAACCGGCTTTATGAAGGGCGGTGTCAATGGTGGAGTGCCAAGCCGGATTGTGCGCCTTGAGACTGTCTAGAGAAAGAACTGCCACTTTAGCTGGAGAGATGTCTTTGATCTTCTGAAAGATCTCTAGTTGGTGCGGCTCCAGAGCGGCGATGAAAGGATGTACGGCCCCATTGGCAGGTGTAGGAATATAGGAAATGGGAGTCGCAGGGGTCGGCGCATCCCCGGGAATGATGGCCACAGCCGTCGATTTCTGCGCAGCTGGTGCGGGTCGTCGAAAAGGTGGTGTCTTGCTCTGGCGAGCTGAGGATCGCTACGCTCTATCTGCACTGGTAGTCTTAAAACGCTTGGGAGCCCTGTAAAACACAACTCAGAGATGACCAGCATGAGATGACAAGGAACTTTCCCCACACTTAGGTTTTCAAGTTAGGGTAAACTAATTAACCGAAAGATCATCGAATCAAGAAATATCATTGAAGAATTGTCAATTCATTAGGCAAGCATGAAGAATGGAATGAGTCATGAACACGATCTCACAGACAACAAGTCATGCTTCTGAAAAGGCCACAAAACAATACCAGAACCTATCTAATTGATACCGACAAAGCAATCAAGAAGAATGAGGGAGAACCAAAAAGTCAACCATAGTCAACCATGCCGAAAACCGAAAGCCAAAAAGCCAAAAGATTCACAATCAAGGGCTGAACAACTAACCGTGAAGAGATGATTCGAGAAAACGATTGGAAATCCGAGGAATCGATGAAAAACTAGAAAACTAGGTCGGCCGGAACCGGAGCTGAAAAACACTGGTTCTAGGGTTTGAAACAGGGGCAAGGGACTTGGGAAGGTTGACTGTCGGTGGTGGCGGTTAAGGAGACGGCGGCGGCGACTAATCGGCGGATTAGGGCGGTGTCGAGCGTTCGGGCGGCGGTGTATCTCAAAGCAGGGAGGGTGAGCCGAACATTCAAAGTTTTCGGATGTTGGACCGAAATATGAGGGGTGGGCCGCTTAAATAGTCGAAGGATAGCACAAAATATTTTCGGCGAAAAAAACTTAGGGGTTTTCGGTTCGAAAATTTCAACAGGAGAAAAAGGTGAATTTGAGCCAGAATTTTCAGCGAAAAGACAGATTGATTTTTGGCGAAAACCTTAGTGAAAATGGAGGAAAATTTTTCGACGAAAAGTTGGTGGTTTTCGGTACGAAAATGCTGAACAGGAGAAACAGTATGATTGTGAAAACACGGCTTCGGCGATAACAATGACATGCTTTCGCCGAAACACATTTGAAAACGGCGGCTGTCTATATTTTTTTTCGAAAGGGTTTAAAACAAAAACGACTCAAAACGAGAAAATAACTGACTCCAGCCGTGGGTTGCCTCCCACGAAGCGCTCTTGTTTAACGTTCGTGAGCCAGACGATACCTGGATTCGTGTCAGGATTCCAAGGTGAAGTAGTGCACGTCGATGGAAGAGACAGCTAACCCTTGCAGATACTTCTTAAGCCTATGCCCGTTGACCACAAATGGCTCTTGATCGTGCAATTTAATGTAGACGCTGCCTAAGGGTGTCTGTCTGACCACGGTATAAGGGTCAGACCATCGAGATTTCAACTTACCCGGAAACAGTTTCAAGCGAGAGTTATATAAGAGCACTTCTTCTCCGGGATAGAACTGCTTGATCGTCTTCAATTGAGAGTCATGAATTTTCTTGGTGCGTTCTTTGTATAGCTTCGTACTCTCATAAGCGTGGAGACGGTGCTCCTCAAGCTCAGCGATCTGGTCATGGCGATTACTACCTGCTACTGCATAGCTCATATTCAACTCTTTGTTAGCCCAGAATGCCTTGTGCTCAAGCTCAACTGGTAAATGACATGCCTTGCCATAGACCAGCTGATACGGTGAGGTACCGATGGGAGTCTTGTAGGCAGTTTGATATGCCCATAAGGCATCATTAAGCTTAGATGACCAGTCCTTGCGAGACCGGCCAACTGTCCTATCAAGAATCTGCTTGAGCTCACGGTTCGTCACTTCCGCTTGACCATTCGCTTGAGGATGGTAAGTCGTGGACATTCGGTGGGTGACGCCAAAACGTTTGCACACCCGGTCGAATTATCCGTGGAAGTGGGTGCCCCTATCGCTTATGATGAAGCGCGGTGAACCGAAATGCGTGAAAAGACGGGTAAGGAACCGTCCCACCACTCTAGAATCATTAGTGGGTAAAGCTTCAGCCTCAGCCCACTTAGAGACGTAATCAACGGCTACAAGAATGTACTTGTTTCCGTTGGAGGGTGTGAACGGACCCATAAAATCGATTCCCCAAACATCAAAAATTTCAACAGTTAAAGAAACAATTTGGGGCATCTCATTACGGTTTGAGATGTTACCTGATCGCTGGCATGCATCACAACGTCGAGCAAAAACGTCGCAGTCACTAAAGATTGAAGGCCAATAAAAACCTGTTTCAAGCACCTTTCTTGCCGTGCGGTTTCCTCCAAAGTGTCCTCCGAACTGTCCTTCATGGCACTTACGCATGATGTCAGCTGCTTCAGTGTAAGAGACACATCTCCGGATCATCCCGTCAAGACTGATGCGGTATGAGAAAGGCTCATCCCAGAAGTATGACTTGGCTTCTTTAAAGAGCTTTTTGTGTGCATTGAAATCCAGTTCAGGAGGTACAATGCCGTGTGAGAGATAGTTAGCCAGAGTTGCATACCAAGGCTCATCTGAATCTGCGGCATTACTCAGATCTTGAGCGTGAGGAATCGCCCAGGGCTCGATAGCTATGTTGTTAACCTGTCCATATGTTTCAACACGCAACAGCTCGTCAGGGAAAGATTCATTGATGGGGGTAGTAGACTTACCTGTTTGAGACTCCTCGAGGCGAGAAAGATGATCCGCTGCTAAGTTCTCTGCTCCCTTCTTGTCTTTATTTTCTATGTCGAACTCTTGGAGTAGAAGGATCCACCGGATCAGACGTGGCTTTGAATCCTGCTTGGCTAATAGATGGCGCAGAGCAGCATGATCTGTGTAGACAATGGTATGTGAAAGAACCAGATACTGTCTAAACTTATCAAAGGAGAAAACGATAGCCAGAAGCTCTTTCTCCGTAGTAGTGTAGTTTCTCTGAGCATCATCGAGTGTCTTGCTCGCAAAGTAGATAGGATGAAATCTCTTCTCCTTTCTCTGACCAAGAACCGCGCCAACGGCGAAGTCACTAGCATCACACATGATCTCGAACGGAAGATTCCAATCTGGTGCTGTAAGAATTGGTGCGGTGGTGAGTTGAGTCTTCAAGGTCTCAAAAGCTTCAAGACAGGCTTTGTCAAAGATGAAAGGAACATCTTTCTCAAGGAGCTTCGTCATTGGAAGAGTGATCTTGGAGAAGTCTCTGATGAATCTCCGGTAGAATCCAGCATGACCGAGAAAACTTCGAACTGTTTTAACTGAGGTTGGCGGCGATAAGCTGGCAATGGTCTCAAGCTTAGCACGGTCGACTTCTATACCAGTCTTAGATATCCTGTGGCCCAGAACAATGCCTTCGGTAACCATAAAATGACATTTCTCCCAACTAAGAGCTAGGTTGGTCTCCTCACAACGGGCTAACACCTTATCTAAATTAGCCAGACACTTTGAAAATGAATCTCCATAGACGGAGAAGTCATCCATGAACACCTCCACCACATTCTCTACCAGATCTCCAAATATTGCAAGCATGCATCTTTGAAAGGTAGCGGGAGCATTGCATAAACCAAAGGGAATATGTCGGTAAGCAAACGTACCGAACAGGCATGTGAAGGTCGTCTTCTCTTGATCATCAAGCTCGATGGGGATCTGAAAGTAACCGAACATCCCGTCTAAGAAGCAGTAGTATTCATGACCAGCCAACCGTTCAAGCATCTGATCAATGAACGGCAGTGGGAAGTGATCTTTCTTGGTGGCATCATTGTGTCGTCGATAATCGATGCAGACTCTCCATCCGGTAACTGTTCGGGTAGGAATGAGTTCACCCTTCGGATTAGGGATGACTGTGATCCCTCCTTTCTTTGGAACGACACGAGTTGGGCTACCCAAGGGCTATCGGCAATAGGATAGATGATACCGGCATCTAGAAGCTTAAGTACTTCTTTCTTTACAACTTCCTGCATCAGCGGGTTAAGTCGGCGTTGGGGTTGTCTAACTGGTTTGAATTCATCATCAACAACTATCCGATGTTTGCAGAAGGTTTCAGAGATGCCTCTGATGTCTGCTAACTGCCAGGCAATAGCTCGGACATGCTTCTTGAGTAGCCTGATCAGTTGCTCTTTCTGCTCGGGAGATAGATTCGACTGATGATGACTGGTAACTGACAGTCTTTCCCCAGAAATGCATATTCTAAGTGGTCAGGCAGCTCCTTCAAAGTGAGTTCTGGCAGATTCTCATATGAAGTAGTAATCCGACTCGATGCTGGCTCAATATGTGTAGGCGCGGTAATAGGTGTGAATGTTGCCTTCTGTTCGTCTAGCTCATCTTGCCATAAGCACTGCTCTAGATCGTCTAACGCGTTATCAATCCCTAAAATCAAACACAACTCTAGCGGATCACTAGATAAAGCATTAGTAAGGGAGTTGGCCGAGGCCAACTCTAAGGGATCAACAGCATAACATTTATCATCTTGAGCAACAGAATATCTCATGCTATCTTTAATGCAGAATGCAACACTCTCTTGACCTACGCTTAGAGTTAATAAGCCTTGCTTGCAGTTTATATTCACACCAGCAGTTGCTAAGAAAGGTCAACCTAGGATAAGTGTTCCGTCTAACTCACGAGTATCTAGAACAACAAAATCTGCCATTATGGTAAACGGACCACAACAAACAGTTACATCTTCTATCATACCTCTAGGTCGTTTGACAGACCTATCGGCTAAAATGAGATGCAGAGTAATCGGTTTTAATTGCCCTAGATTCAGCTTTTCATATAAATAAACAGGCATAACATTAATAGAAGCACCAGAATCAACCAGACTGTGATCAATTTTAATGCCATTAATAATGCACGGTAATGTAAAAGAACCGGGATCAGGACACTTAGCTGGGGGTGGTGGTGGCTGTCGAATGGGAGATGGCGCACCGAGAATAGACGCACATTCATTAGTAAGCGTGATAGAGTACGCCTCCCCGTTCTTCACTTTCTTTACGAGATCCTTAAAGAATTTCGCAAGTGGTGGTATGATTTCCACAGCTTCAGTCACTGGTATCTTGATCTCTGTAGTTTTAAGAACATTGTACCACTTCCTGTACTGAGTGTCGTGATCCTTAGCCTTGCTCCTTGCAGCTTTTGGGAAGGGAATCTGAGGAACATATGGCGCCAAAACAGGCTCAGGAGCTGTCCTAGGCGGAGGAGGAGGAGGAGCAGATGCTTCTTCTTCCTCTTCTATGATATCCTCAATTTCTGGCATGTCCATGGCAGCACTAGTATCTGGTATTACTTCAGGTTCTGGCGCTTTGGGATCAGTTGTTTGTTTGCCACTCCTGGTGGTAATGGCTTGAGCGTGTTCGCTCGTTGTGCCGGAGTCTGCTTGAAATGCTTCTGGATTAACGAGAGGATTGCTAGTAAAGAGTTTAGTCATATTACTTATAGCATCCTCTATCCTCTGGCTCTGAGCTCTCTGTCCTTGATTGAGTGCAGCTTGAGCTTTTAGTTGAATGTCGTGGTCGTCAAGTCTGCTTATAATCTGATCGAACTTCTTCTCATAATCCATGTCTCTATTGTAGTACGGCTTAGCTTGAGGCTGGTGTTGTCCTCCAATGAATCCCGGAGGTCTATAATAAGGATCTACTAACCGGTTGCTCTGATTCCGTGGCACGTAGTTTCTGTAACCGGCATAGCCTTTCTGATTATTAGCGAAGCCCTGATCGATGAAGTTGATCTCTTCTGTAGACCAGACTTCGGTTGTGCCGAAGTTGAGGCAACTTTTGCCGTTATGAGCACATGATCCACAACATCCACAGTCAACCGAAAAGACGGTAGCTGATGGAGGGTCGAGGGGAATACCAGCTGCTTGCAGATGCTTCTGAACTTCTGCCTTGATCTGCTCTGCAACACTTATCCGACTCTTGGTTCCTTCTCTTTGGCTCTCCCAGTTTCTAGATTTTGAGGCACAGCTAGCAAAATGTAGAAGAGCATCCTGATGAGTGAGGGCGGTGCAATCTCCGCCAATTAGGGAGTTGACCCACTTTGAAGATTCTTCGCGCATACCACAAGCAAAGATTCAGCCAGCTGTCTTTGTTCATACCCATGGTGAGGACAGTCGAAGAGAAGAGATTGAAATTCATTCCAAGTGTCATAAAGGCTTGCATCCTCTCTCTGAGTGAATCTGGAGATGCAGTCTTTATAAGCAGTTGTTCTTGCAGGAGGAAAGTATTCCTCAACAAAATCTTGAGCTAATGTCTCCCAGTCAGTGTAGTGACCTGGCGGTTTACTGCTGAGCCACTGCTTAGCAGCACCTCTGATAGAAAACGGGAAAGCTCGGAGATATAATGCATTCTTGTTGAGATTCCCAGACTTGAAGGTGTCGCAGACAGCCAAGAAGTTGGTTATGTGTGTGCATGGATTATCATATGGTCTTCCCTCGAACTGTATGTCCCTAGAGATTAGCTCCAAGAGAGGAATCTGAATCTCATGGTCAGGGTCATTGTCATTAGAGAGCATGGTGATGGGTGATCGAAGGTTAGATGCGCGCGGCTTACTGTAGTCCGCAACACTCTTAAGAGTAACCATTGCGGTAAGGGAAGATGGAACAGAAGTGATCTGCTTCTGTACCTGCTATGATCTGCAAGAGACAAAAACAAACACAACCGGTGTAAAATCAAAGTGTAATGGAAAATGAAAGATGGAAGGGTAGAAGAATAAAATTGCCAACTCTTCTTTCAACGAAATAGAAGAGCTCCCCGGCAACGGCGCCAATTTGATGAACCATCCGGTCGTTCTTATGTGGACGTTCAAACAAATAACTAACAAAGCTAACAAAGCTAGGGTAGATCGTATTCCAGGGGTTTCCTCTACTTCCTTACTCAAAGGTGTTGGCAATTTAATTCAAGTTTAAACACAGGTTGTGCGTGGTGTGAGTTCGACGACTTCTATACTAAAATACAAAGATGATTCGAAATGAGGATTAAAGCGAAGAAAGATTGAAGATTGATTGATTGACTAGAAAGATGACAGACAAGCTTAGACTTCGAATCCCCCTTAGATCACCAAGGCAACAGCAGTCACAGACCAACGATTTTCGATTCTAGTTCATTCAGTTCATAGACACCATCATAACTCCTGACCCTTAGGTTTAAGACTGGCGAACGTTCGCTCTATCTGATCTAGCTACCACGATTAATTAGCCGCCCAGGTACGGTCGCCTCTCGCAATGACTTAACTTAACTGGTGCGAATTCTAATGATTAATGAGTTACTCTAGCAATGGATCAACCTTAATCGGTTCCTACGAAAGGCACGCTCCAATTATACGGTTGATTGTTCGATTTGGTGTTTTAAAGTAAGGCGAGCATTCGCTTCTATCCTTAACTTAACAAGAATCTAATCTAGGTGGCCAAACCAGAAAAGAAACACAGAAAACGAAGAACAAATCAAACATGAAAGATGAAACTGAATGAATTTCGAATCTAATCACTGCCGATCCGTGACCGCTTTAATCCCTGGGTCACTTAGGGTTCATCTAATCTAAGCTACACGAGTTTAGCTATTCATATTCAATACAGAAGAATCGAAGACAAACGAAGAATACATCTCAGGTAGGAGAACAGAGAAGAACTGTAAAACCTAATTTCGATGTTTCCTGGCAGCTTCAATCTGCTGGATCTTCAACTCCTAGCACTGGCTCTCCGAGGTGGATGGATGGCGTCACGATCCGTTCCTAGCTCTTTGAACTCTATCTACTCGCCCTGTCTCTCCCTCCGTCTTGGTTTGTGTGTGTGTTTGTTAAGTGTTTGACAAAAGTGTAAGTCCCCCACATTAGCCGCCGAGTTCTGTATTTATATCAACTCGAAAATTTCTGATTTCAACTGGGATTTTCGCCGAAAATAGTAGAGGAATTTCGTCGAAAACTTCTTCCTACTCGGGGCAGTGGGTTCCTTCTTACGTTTTCGGCGAAAACCCAAGGGTGTTTTCGCTGAAAATACATATGTAAATGGGGCAGGCATTTTTTTTTACTTGAGCGATTTCTCCGGTTTGATTTATGTGTGATTCTTCGGGGTTCCAACGTCTAAGACACGTCCTTGGCTACCGTATTTGATGGCAAAAAGCTGTGCTAACATAAAAACACTAGAAAACCATCAAATAGACCCGAAACGGGCCAAGGTAACACAAATGGCACGAGATAGGGCAATCGATTGAATATTCGTTATTCTACCCTAAAAACCATGTCTTAAGCAAAGAAATGTCGCTTAAATGAGGCTGATAATCACGTAAAATCGAGTGTCATCAAGGACCGTAATGAATTCTACACTACTCGGGTTTATAATGAGATGAATGATGGGAATGTATGATAATGGCTTTGTGTGGTGTAGCTTTCGACTAACTTCCCTCGAATCTAATCTATGGCTTCCTACCGTCTAACCAAACACGGGTGGAATGATGAACGCTCGTCCTATGATACCCTCAAGCAACCTAGCACTTATTTTTTCTTTTGCAAAATTTTTTCCATTTGTAGGGAGAAGAATGTTTATTTCAACTTCTCTTTTGACTTAGTTCTTCCATTTGTAGGGAGAAGAATGTTTATTTGAACTAAACTTTAAAATTTTTTGATTTTTCTTCTTTCTTTTCATTTTTTGAAGCTTGCTTCTTTTTCTTCCTTTTCTATTTTTTTCTATATTTTTTTCTTGTGCCGATTTTTTCTTTCAGTTGCTAGAGGGGTTTACACGTCTGGACATATTAGCTAAGACCACCTGTTTAATGGCTATAGGCAGGTTACCACAAACCGACTTCCGGTAGGTCAATCTAGAACTACAACCACAGGGGATCAACGGGGAATGAAAGAAATGGGAAATGGCTGTAATGTATTATCGAACCGAAAGAACAGGCCAAGCTCAAGGGTCTAAACCTAATGGATTTTATCGTTAGGTAGGCTATCTGGCTTAGTAGCTGAATCTAGGTGCCCCTATCCTTCTAGAACTCGTGTCATCGTGTGGTCTCGAGTAGGTCTCATGCAAATTGTAACTCATTCAAGTAAACAGAAAACCACTCAGAAATAATTTAAATTGCAAGTTACGTGCAATGGATCGAAAGCTCATAGTTGGTTTGCTAGTCGGATTTGGTCATTTTCATGCAATCAAGGCTACAAACTACAAGTGTGATTTTAAAAATTCTGTTCTGACCAGGCAATTTAGCATCAAAGTATACACGTTGGTTCTCAAGTTCTAGGTTAAGCAGTCTAAGCATCATTATGAACGTTTGAACAATAACTTAACATCAGAAATCAAGAACTGAGCCATTCTAATGCTAGAGAGACTGGAATGGAATCACGAGGCACACAAAAACACAATTCAAGGGCAATCAAGTTCATGCAAAGTTCTCTAGCATTCTACCCCATACTTAAATCGGACTGTGTCCTCATAGGACTAAACTAGAGTAGAGATATACGAAGAACCTAGAATGTGATGGTCGGTGTAGGGGATGAGCTTGGATAGCCCGGAGCGGAGAGGAGTAGCTACTCAAGCTCCTCCCATCAGAGCGGAGCATGTGTTGCTGCATAATAGTTCATCTGACGTCCTGAGTGGCGGTATCAAGTTGCGCCTTAGTCCTGCGCTTATGAGTGACATTCCTAAACCCAGAAATGAAACCAGATTAATTAACTAATAGCCCACCCCACACTTAGTCGAAAAACTCAATTTCACAAGGAAATGAGGGAAACCGAGTAGGGGTAAGCAAAGTAAGTAACCGGTAATCACAATAAATCACAGAGCATGTATATGTCTAGCCGGAACGTTCATATCATAATTAGGGATCGGGAGTCAAACCGACATAAAAAAAGTCAACATTATAGCACATTGAATCCTAATCATGGCAAGACTATCTCAAGGCGGGAAATGACGGCAGTGGCGATTTTGAAAAGAGCGGCGGTCGACGGTTTCGAAAACAGTAGTGGGGGGAATTTTGGGGTTGGTTCGAAAATGAAAGAAGGAAAGAGAGGCTGAAAACCGGATTTTAAAGTGGAAATTTGGGTGATTTTCAAAGATATTTAATAGGGAGTTTTCGCCGAAAATGTATGTTCAAAAGCACTGCCGGTTTTCAAAGAAAATTTCGCCGAAAATACAATGGATTTTCGGACCGAAAATATGAAACAGGGAAATTCAGTGAAAATTCAAAAGGCGATTTCGCCGAAAATAGGGGTGTATTTTCGCCGAAAATTTTTAACTGCTCGGGTGAAAATATTTTCGCAAATCCGGCAAACTTCAGAAAATCACAATTAAATCCACAAAAATCGGAAAGACCTCAATCGACTTGCAACTGACACTACGACACACAGACTACACACGAAAATAATAAATCAAACAAACTGACACTTTTGGCTCCCCCGAACCGACTCTAAAACACTAAGTTCGACAAAAATAAAAACGAACTCCAGCCGTGGGTTGCCTCCCACGAAGCGCTCTTGCTTAATGTCCTTGAGCCGGACGATACCTGGATTGTGTTAGGAGACATCCCAACTCAGGATTTCTCTTAGACCTGAGCCGGAGTTCATGAAATATGGCCTTGGGGATCCTCCGGCAAGTGTGAACTTCTTCCCATTTGCGTGAATTATCTTGGTTCGTTCTGGTGGCTCGGTAGACGGGGGCTGAGCAATCGGCTTCCAAACCTCCTTCGTCTTCTCTTTATTCTCCTCCTTTATCTCCCTAGGATCTTTAACGTTTGGTGATTCATGAGGGGACGCCGTCGGATCCTCCTTCTTTCTCGGCCTTTGTGCCGGCAGCTCATTCTTCAGATTAGGGACCTGTCCAACACCTGGCCAGAAGATTTCTGCAGAAACTCTAGATTTTTCATTAGTAACGGAGTTGACCGAAGCCAACTCCACAACTTCAACAGATAAGCAATGCATCTCTTCTTTGACTGGGACTTGCATACCGTCCTTGAGGCGGAATGTCATGGTGTTATTGCCGACCCTTAATGTCAATGAGCCATTCGGGACATTAATGTTAATGCCGGCGGTTGCCATAAACGATCGGCCTAGGAGAAGAGAGGCATCTTCCCCTCGGGTATCCATAATAATAAAATCAGCTAGAATAGTAAAGGGACCACAATTGACAACCACATCTTCTATCAATCCCCTAGGTAATTTCACAGATCTGTCGGCAAACACTAAATGCATGCTAATCGGTTTCAATTCTCCTAGGTTCAATTTCTCATACAAGCAGGTAGGCATGACGTTAATGGAAGAACCTAGATCAATTAAACTACGATCAATTTTCACATTATTAATAGTGCAAGGCAAAGTGAAAGCACCGGGATCTCGACACTTAGCTGGGGGTGGTATGGGTGTCGCATGGCCCTGGATAGCAGAGCATTCTTCCTCAAGGGGGACGGGAGACAACTCTTTCTTCTTCTTGTTCTTCGCAGGATCCCTTGCGATTTTGTCAGCCTCCGGTATTACTTGGATAGCATCAGTAACTGGTGTATTCATATTCGTGTTCTTCAAGTATCCATGCCACTTTCTGTACCGGGTATCATGATCTTTCTCCTTTGATTGTGCGGCCTTAGGAAACGGAATCCGAGGCTGATATGGAGGGAGAGGTGGCGCAGGTGCTGTATTTGTCAGGGAAGGCGGGGCAGTCACCTCCTCTTCTTCTTCTCTATTCTCCTCCTCGATCTTTGGCTTGTCAATGGTTATAGCTTCGGGGATTATGGCTGGTTCAGGGGCTACAGTATCAGCTGATTGCTTGTCGCTTCTTATGGAGACGGCCTTGACGTGCTCCTTCCTAATGGTAGAGTCGACTTGAACCGAGGATTGATTAAGGAGGGGGCTACTAGTTATCAAGCTGACCATGTTATTTATCATGCTCTCCATTTGTTGACCTCGAGCTTCATGTTCTTGATTTATGGCGGCTTGAAGCTTGACTGTTTCTTCATATTTATCGAGCCTTTCCATGATCAGGTCAAGCGTCTTGGCTACCTCGATATCCCTTATGTTCCTTGATGTAGATCTCTGAGGTTGATTTTGATAACTATCGCCCAAGTACTGATTCTGACTCTGGTTGTATCTGAGGTTGTAAGGAGGACGCTCTTAGAAGCTTCCTTGTTGTTGAGGAGGTTGTCTGAACTGACGATAGTCGGGGTGGCCCTGTTGACTGTTGGTGAAGCCTTCATCAATAAAGTTCACTTCCTCTGAAGACCAGTTACCGAAAATCTTCTTCATTTCTTTCTACACTTTAATCTTGATCTGATCTTCACGGCTTGGTCGGCTCTTAGCTGCTCCAAACTGTCTCTCCCAGCTTCTCGACTTAGATGCGCATTTTGCAAAGTGAAGAAGAGCAGCTTCCGGTGCAAGTGTGGTGTAATCTCCATCAGCTAAGGAGTTAACCCATTCAGATGACTCTTCGTTCATACCCCAAGCAAATATCTCTGCTAGCTGCCTCTGAGTGAAGCCATGATGAGGGCAGCTGTGGAGGAGTTCTTGGAATTCGTTCCAAGCATCATGTAAACTTACTCCCTCTCTCTGTCTGAACCTTGAGATGTTTTTCTTATAATCAGTTGTTCTAGAAGGAGGGAAATATTCCTCTACGAATTCCTGAGCAAGAGTCTCCCAGTCAGTGTAGTAACCAGGTGGTTTTCCAGTGAGCCACCTCTTAGCTACACCTTTCAGAGAGAACGGGAAAGCTCTCAAGCAAAGAGTGTTCTTGTCGAGATTCCCATTCTTGAAAGTGTTGCAGAGATCAAGGAAATCTGCCAGATGCGTGCACGGATTGTCTAATGGCCTGCCTTCAAATTGTAAATCCCTAGAGATCATTTCCAGGAAGGGGATCTTGATCTCATAGTCAGGATCGTCTTCATCGCGCGGCACAAAGATGGAAGATCGACTGCTAGCAGCACTTGGCTTATTGTAATCCGCAAGACTCTTTTGAACAGCCATTGCGGTAGGGGGAGGTGGATCGGAAGTGATTTGATTTTGTACCTGCTATGATCTGCACGGGACGAAAACAAGCACAACCGGTGTAAAATCGAAGTGTGATGGGTAATGAAAGATGGAAAGTAGAAGAATAAAATGCCAACCCTTCTTTCAAACAATATGGAAGAGTCCCCGACAACGGCGCCAATTTGATGTTGCAGTTTTAGCGGTATCAAATAACTACAAAGCTGGAAAGCTAGGGTAGATCGTATTCCACAGGGTTTCTTCTAATTGACTACTCAAAGAAGCTGGCAAATTACTCAGGCTTAAACACTTAGTGCGTGGTGTGAGTTCCACGACTTCTAATCTAAGATGCAGAAAACTTAAAAAGAAATTAAAAGACAGAATGATTTGTAGGTTTAAACAGACGACAGACAAGCTTAGATTTCGAATCCCCCTTCGTTCACCAGAGCATTGGCAATCAATAGATCAGCGGTTTTCAATTCTCATTCAATCAATTTCTATACACCACCATAACTCCTTACCCTCAGGTTTAAGACTGGCGAACGTTCGCTCTATCCGATCTAACTACCAAGATTAATTAGCCGCCCGGGTACGGTCGCCTCTCGCAATGACTTAACTAACTGGTGCAATTACTAGTGATCTATGAGTTACTCTTGCAGTGGATTAACCCTAACCGGTTCCTACGAAAGGCACGCTCCAATTATAAGGTTAACTGGTTGAATTGATGTTCTAAAGTGAGGCGAGCGTTCGCTTCTATCCTCAGCTTAACAAGAATCTAAACTATGTGATCACGAAAGACAAGTTTTTGATGTTTTAAAGCAGGGAAGCTGTCTGGCGACAAACCCTAGCTCACACAAACCCTAATCTAGGCAATCAGCCAGAAAAGAAACACAAGAACAATGAAACTAATCTAGGCGTCAACTAGACGAGAAACGCATAATAACAATCAAGAACAAAACAACCATGCAAAGAGAAACTGATTGAACTTCGAATCTAATTACCTCTGATCTGTGACCGCTTTAAAGCCCTGGCTCACTTAGGGTTCATCTAATCTAAGCTCTACGAGTTTAGCTACTCATGTTCATACAAAAAGAATCAAAGGCGAAGACAGAGTTCATCATCCAGAGGAAGAACAGAAAAAGGATCTGAAAAACTTAATTGAGACGACTCTGGCAGAACTTCGATCTTCGGTAATCTGCACTCCTAGCTCCGAGTCTCCGAGATGGCAGGGATGGCGTCACGATCTCTTCCTAGCTCTTCGAACTCTAACTCTGCTCCAGAACTTCAGAGAATTCTGAAGTATTTTAAATTATGATTATCAGGTATATCGATTTTGGCCGCCGGGTTAAGTATTTTTACTTAACCTAATTGACCCAGATTTCCTCTGATATTTTCGCCGAAAATAAGGGATTATTTTCGCCGAAAATAATGGTGCAAATGGCTGGACCCTCGGCTGACTTCTCCTGTAATTTTCACTTCGGCCGAGAACTTTACATTTTCGCCGAAAATTTCCTTTACTTGGCACCAGTCAATTTGTGATGATATTTTTGCCGAAAATGATAGGGTATTTTCGGCGAAAACTTCTTTGTAAACTGGGCAAGAATTTGTTTGTACTTGATTGGGTCCTTTGATCGATTCCGGTTCAGTTCCTCGATGTTCCAATGCCTTAGACACGTCCTTGGTTACTTATTCGATGGCAAAAACCTGTGCTAACATAAAAACACTAGAAAACCATCAAATAGACCCGAAACGGGCCAAGGTAACACAAATGGCACGAGATAGGGCAATCGATTGAATATTCGTTATTCTACCCTAAAAACCATGTCTTAAGCAAAGAAATGTCGCTTAAATGAGGCTGATAATCACGTCAAATCGAGTGTCATCAACCATGCAAAGAGAAACTGATTGAACTTCGAATCTAATTACCGCCGATCCGTGACCGCTTTAAAGCCCTAGGTCACTTAGGGTTCATCTAATCTAAGCTGTACAAGTTCAGCTACTCATAATGATAAAAGAAGAATCAAAGGAAACAAAGGAAATCATCATACAGAGGAAGAACAGATAAGAACTGAAAAACCTAATTCTGACAACTCTGGCGAAGCTTCGATCTCCTGGATCTTCAACTTTAAGCTCCGAGCTCACCGAGGTGGAAGGATGGCGTCACGATCTCTCCAGATCTTCGAGCTCTCTAAACTCTATCTATCGACCCTAGAGTCGACTGACTCTCAAAAGTCTGATTTGTGAAAATATGAATAATGATTGATTCCCCCCATTGGCTGCCGGCTGCTTCTGTTTAAATAGGTACTATTAGGGTTTCCAAGACAGCGCCGAAAAAGGAAGGAGTTTTCGGCGAAAACTTAAGAAGTTTTCGCCAAAAACTTCAGTTAAAATCCCTTGTTTCCTTTGTTCCACTTGTGAGTTTCTTAAGATATTTTTGGTGAAAACTCTGTTGGGTTTTCGCCGAAGACCTTGTATTGGGCAGTTGGAATTTTCGGTTCTGACTCCGGTTTGATTTCTGGTTTGATTCCTGTTCACTCCTTGAGGTCTTGAACACGTCAGTGGCTACGTAAATGATGGCAAAAACCTGTGCTATCACAAAAACACTAGAAAACCATCAAATAGACCCAAAAAAGGGCCAAAGTAACCAAATCGGTAGGAAATAGAGCAGTTGAGTGAATATTCGCTATTCTACCCTAAAAACCACGTTTCAAGCAAGGAAATGTCGCTTAAATGAGGTTGATAATCACGTCAAATCGAGTGTCATCAAAATACCCCACACTTAAGCTTTTGCTTGTCCTCAAGCAAACTGAACTAGAACACACTCAAATTCACAAATGACACGAGATTAAACTGAGATTCAATTCTAACGATTTGGTTTAGACTGTTCCACGTAGAAACTTAACCTACACATGCAAGAACATCAACCAAACAAATTTTGATCTCACTAATTTCTGCACACTTCAAGTAGTAGTTTAAACAAAGCTCGTTTCTTGGCAAAACAATTAATCATAGTTAACCGACTATGATAGCACCAATTCTAATAAAAAAGACTTTAAGCTCTAGCCATGATGTGGACGCGGAGGTAGGAAAAGTGACGTGGCTATCGACTCGACTTCATCCGTTTCTAGATCTGTACGTTACATATTCTAGCTAGGACCGATTTAAACATTGATTTATTTCAAATTTCAACTTCTTCCTTCAATTTATTTACTGCATACTAGTGCTCGATACCAAACACTTCACTTAAGTGTTGGACCTACCTAGCTCACAGTATTTGTGCCTATGCTAGTGCTCAACCCGAACACTTCACTTAGGTGTCGGGCTTGCCTAGCTTTACTTTCAGCACTTAAAAAACTTAACATTAATTTGAACAACTCAATTACTTGATTTAACCATTTAGTCACTTAATCCTAGCTAGTTATAACTTTTTACACAAGATTTCGAATTGGATTTCTGTCTAATCACAGGTGAACAAATATGGAGTGAGAAACATGGGAGACGCTAGCATTTATCATCTTAGAACGGTGTTATCGAGCTTTGTTATTAACAAGTCAATTAATTCAAGTTCAACTACAATAGTGATTTTTGATCTGTTCTGACCTAGACTCATTTAATATCAGTGCCGACACGCTGGTTACAGGTTCTAAGTGGAACAGTCTAGACGTCATTGTTCAAAATTGAAGTCAATTTAACATCACAAGTCAAGAATTGAGCAATTCTATGCTAGAGAAATTTCAAAAAATGAACCATAGAATCACAGAAAATCAAGCAAGATCATGCATAATCCTAGAATCCTATACCCCACTGGTGAACCTTAGATCGTTGTTCGGGTTCAAACAAATAACTAACAAAGCTAACAAGCTAGGGTAGATCGTATCTAACAAATAACTAACAAAGCTAACAAGCTATGATTGACTACTCAAATAAGCTAGCAAATTACTCAAGTTTAAGCACTTCGTGCGTGGTGTGAGTTCCACGACTTCTAATTCTAAGAAATGCAGAAAAATTTAAAATTGAAACTAAGAACAGAATGGATATTGGTTGATTAAAACAGAGATGACAGACGAACTTAGACTTTGAATCCCCCTTCGTTCCCAGAGCATTAGCAATCAACAGATCAGCGGATTTCGATTCTCATTCAATCAATTCTAAGACACCACACTAACTCCTTACCCTTAGGTTTAAAACCAGCGAACATTCGCTCTATCCGTTCTAGATACCAAGATTAATTAGTCGCCCGTGTACGATCGTCTCTCGCAACGACTTAACTTAACTGGTGGAATTACTAACGATTTATGAGTTACTCTTGTAGTGGATTAACCCTAACCAGTTCCTACGAAAGGCATGCTCCAATTATAAGGTTAATTGTTCAATTTGATGTTTTAAAGTAAGGCGAGCGTTCGCTTCTATCCTAAGCTTAACAGGAATCTAATCTAGGTGATCAATCCAGACAAGAAACATGAACAATGAAGAACAAACCAAACATGAAAAAGAAACTGATTAAACTTCGAATCTAATCACCGCCGATCCGTGACCGCTTTAAAGCCCTGGGTCACTTAGGGTTCATCTAGTCTAAGCTCTAAGAGTTTAGCTACACATATTCATCACAAAAGAATCAAAGACAAAGAAAGAGTTCATCATACAAGGAAGAACAGAAAAGTATCTGAAAACCCTAATTAAGACGACTCCGGCAGAACTTCGATCTTTCGGTCGACTGCAATCCTAGCTCCGAGTCCTCGAGATGGAAAGGATGGCGTCATGATCTCTTTCCGGCTCTTCGAACTCTAAACTCTCTGCTCCAGAACTTGAGAGAATTCTGAAGTTTGGTAATTATTATTATTATGAGGTATATCCAGTATATGGGCCGCCGGTTAAGTATTTATACTTAACCCTAATACTGCCAGATTTTGCCTGATATTTTCGCCAAAAATATTGAAGAATTTTCGGCGAAAATACCTTTGTAAATGGATGGTCCGCCGGCTGATTTCTCCTGTAAATTTCGGTCCAATGGTTTTCGGTCGAAAACTTAGGGTTTTCGCCGAAAACTTCTGTTCATGAGCATCAGTCGATTTGTACTGATATTTTCGCCAAAAATGTTGAGGTATTTTTGGCGTAAACTCCTTTGTAAACCAGGGCAGGAATTGTTTCGACTTGATTGGCTCCTTGGATCGATTCTGGTGCAATTCCTCGAGGTTCCAATGCCTTAGACACGTCCTTGGCTACTTTATTTGACGGCAAAAACCTGTGCTATCATAAAAACACTAGAAAACCATCAAATAGACCCGAAACGGACCAAGGTAACACAAATGGCACGAGATAGGGCAATCGATTGAATATTCGTTATTCTACCCAAAAAACATGTCTTAAGCAAGGAAATGTCGCTTAAATGAGGCTGATAATCACGTCAAATCGAGTGTCATCACCCACACTTAAACGGGTCTGTGTCCTCACATAACTAATCTAGAGTAGAAGATACGAAGAGCCTGGAAGGTGATGGTCGGTGTAGTGGATGAACAAGGAGAGTCCGGAGCGGAGCGGAGTAGCTACTCAAGATCCTACAAAACAAAAACAACAAAAGGATCAAAATGATACCGGGACAAGTGTCCCGGATCCACACAGAATAAAAGTAAAACAAAGAAGGTTTAGGGGAATTTTTGAAATTATTTTGACTCTTTTTTTTCACAAATTCACGGCACGACACTCCTAGAGCAATCTAGATTAGGGCTGTTGACGAGCCAAGCCGCTCGCGAGCAGTTCGGAGCTCGGCTCGGAAAAATGGCTAAAAAGCTCGCTCGGAACTCGGCTCGATTGTAAATGAGCCGGCTCGCGAGCTGGCTCGATAGTAAATGAGCCGAGCCCGAGCCTACCCTAGCTCAGCTCGGTACGCTCGTGAGCTGGCTCGGCATTGATTAAAGAGTAGAAATTTCTAGCTAAAAAGGTGGTGTTGTTGTAGCCCTCAGCAATACCACATTGGTGGTTTAGGGGAGGAAGGAAGCCATCAAGACTTATAAATAACAAGGTCTAGACATTTAGATGAATAGTCTCAATTTAGAGACTTGAATGGTCTATGGATCATTAAAGTAAATATTTATGGGCTTTGACCCTAACTTGAGCTTGAAAGGGCCTAGAATTTATGGCCCAATTTGAGTTCAAGCTAAGCTCGATAAGCTTTTATCAAGCTTTGGCTCGTTAACACTCATTTTGAGCTGAGCTCGAGCCGAGCCCGAGTTGAGCTCGAGCTCTAATTTTTTCTAACGAGCCGAGCTCGAGCTCACATCTTCGAGCTCGAGCTCACATCTTCGAGCTCGAATCGAGCTTGAGCCGAGCTTGAGCCAGCTATATTCCTTATTGAGCCGAGCCTGAGCTTGGCCAAAGCTCGGCTCGGCTCGGCTCATATACAGCCCTAATCTAGATCATCTAAACTCAATCAGTTAAGTAACAAAAATCACACCAAAACAGCAGACACGCAAAACAAGGTAGACAGAATTTAAACTCGTCGAAATTCAACAATCAGCATGTCAAAAGATTCGAAATTGAAAAACCAACAACTAACCTTTAAGACATGACTCAAGAAAATGGACGGAAAGCGACGAAGTTGGCCAAAAACGTGAAAAGCTTGTTTTGGGGATAACTGGAGCTACAGAGCTCTGATTTGGACGATCAAGTATGCGTTAGAATTGGACCGAAAAAATGAAACTGATTTTTCGAAACAGACACAAGTTTTCGGCGAAAACTATGGAAGTTTTCGCCGAAAACTTCTTCGAAAATCGACAAAAAAAACAGATGCCACTGTTTGAAAAATGAGGTTAGTTTTCGGCGAGAAATTTTAATTCTCGCCGAAAACCTATTTTAAAACTCCTTTTTTTCAAAAACCTAATGGAAAACAAATAAAGACGAAAGAAAATTAAACTGACACTTTGGCTCCCCCGAACCTAATTCGAACGACGAAAAGACTCACTCAAAAATTCAAAATGGACTCCAGCCATGGGTTGCCTCCCACGAAGTGCTCTCTTTTAACGTCCTTGAGCCGGACGGTACCTGTTAGGGACCCCAACTCAGAAGCTCCTTGAAGTCAATCGTCTTTTCAAGGTGTGCGGTTGAGTGCCATGTAGCACTCCAGAAGGGTGATGCAGCCGGTAGTGCTCCAGTAGATCGTGGTTCTGGTTGGATGACCAGTTCTTCTTGAATTCTCCTACTGTAGGAGGAAAGAGGTAGTACGGCGTGGCCTGGTCAATGAGCTCCATCTTCTCCACCTGATGCTCATCAAGAGGTCTCTCGGGATCTAGTGTGTATACTTCCAAATCCTTGACGTCCTCGATTTCTTTGTGCTCCTCTTTAGCTTTAACTTCAAGATGGATGAGATCCACGCTTTCAAGATAGACGAGCTTAACGCCTTCATCAGCCACCACCGCCAAGGATTCTTCATCGGATTCCTCTAGCTCATAATAGTCATGGACGGGCTCATCTTCTTCTTCAAACAGCTTCTGAGCGTCTTCTTCCATTAATTTATTTGGTTGCTCGAGCATGATGTCCGTCGTGAGATAAGCTTGTAGTATTGGAGAGATATTATCCAAGGCGGATTGGGTTCTCGACTAGCATTGTTGATGTTCATGAGCTTGTAGAAGGATCTCTTGGTGATCTTGGTGGTGGTATGTAGCTTCTAGCTCTTCTTTGTCCACCGCATTAGGAGTTTGTAGCATTGAAGAGTGATGTGCAAGATTTAACTCACAACAATCAAGGTCATATTCCACGAGGGCTCTCTCAAAAGCTAATACTCACACGGTTCATGGACGGTCTATTCATTTGAAATTGGTTTTAGTTTGAAATAAGAACAAAAGAAAACATAAAGAAAACTAAACAAACAAACAAAGCGGTGCAAATCAAAGGTAAAGGAGGTTCACTTGGAAAGATAGATTTATCATGCTCAAGAGGAACAAAAGCACAAACAAGCCAAACATGATCGAGGTTGCAATCGAATGACCACGCAAATCCCTTTTATAGACTCAATGCACTCTCGTCACACTAAATCCCTATCCTAGAACCACTCAACCTAGGCTCTCGCTCTCAAGCTAAGTGACTAAGGATGCATTAAAGGTGTTTGATGAAATGCCAAGCTACAAAACCCTCTCCTATGACTCTATGACCACTAGGCTAGACACCACACTCTCATGTCAATGTCCTAACACTATGAGAATCATCAAAAGACTAATCAAAGTTCAATTGAATGAAAAACCTAATGCACACCAAGTGTTCGATAAAATGCACAAGTTAGAAATCATGCAACTATGGTTGAATTGAGATGATCTAATCTCTTCAATCTTGAATTGAGATTTCGTTCAAAAAAAAATCTCTTAGAACACACTCTCTTCAATCCCTAGACCTACAAACCATGTAATCTAAGCACTCTCATGCATTGCATCACAAATGATAGACCAAATCAAGCCATAACACAATTTGGAATTAACAACAAGTCTAGAGATCATCTTCTTACAATCCAAGATCAATCATGGAATATTTGTACAATTCACCTCTATCCTAGCATAACTATCTATCAATCCAAGGAAACCTAGGAAATCAGCCACACATGGCCAAGGGTACAAAAGAGAAAGAAGGAGAGATGGTCACCAAGAGCTCCATGGCAATCCTCTTCTTGCAAGCTCCTCTCCCCAAGGTTGTGGGCTTCAATCCAAGCTCCTTACTCCAATTTGCATCTTGCTCTAGGGTTGATGATGGATTGGTTGAGAAGAGAGAGGAGTTGATCGGAAATTGAGAGGAAAAAGAGAGTGACGAGTGTGTGTGTAATTCAGAATGAATTCTCTCCCAAAATTCTGTCGTTTGCCTCTTTAAATAGTACCGCTGGAAGACCTGGAATTTTTGGCGAAAATTGTGTAAGATTTTCGCCAAAAATCTCTTTGAAAACACCGATCGGCTGGGCATTTCTTCATAGGTTTTCGGCAAAAACTCTGGAAGTTTTCGCCGAAAAATTCTTCACAAAACCAAAGTCCGTCTCCTGGAAGTCCCCTGTTTGCACATGCCGAGTGTTTTCGGCGAGAACTATAAGGTTCTCGCCGAAAACTTAAGTATGAAACCGAGCATTTTTCTCGATTTTGCAACGTCCATATCTCCTTCGTCCTAGCTCCGATTGACCTCCCGTTTGATCCTACGTGCTCCTTGCACCAGTACTTCAATGCCAAAACCAAAAAATGCAAAGAAAACAACTCCAATAGACATAGAATTGGCCTCAAAGTGGCAACCGGGCAACAAAAGGACACTTTGAATAAAACATCAATAAAAGCATATAAATCATAGCAAAATCAGATCAAACATGGGAGATCCCTAGGCTAATCAAAGGCTTAAATGCACTAAATAACGTCACATCAAATTCCCCTACGACTAAGCTTTGCTTGTCCTCAAGCAAATGAATTAGAAAACATCCAAGTTCACAAATGACAAGATCGGTGACATTGAAATTCAAACGATAACAATTTGGTTTAAACTGTTCCACGAACAAACTTAACCTACACGTGCAAGAACGTCAACTAAACAAGTCTAGACCTCACTAATTTCTGCACACTTCAAGTAGTGGTTAATTGGGATACAGAAAAATCGACCACGACAACACCGACTCTAATCAAAAGGACTTGAACTCGAGGAATGGAACAGATAGGGCGGGGGTAGGAGAATTTTTGAGAGTGATGAGTGATCATGATGTGGCTATCGACTCAACTTCATCCGCTTCTAGATCCGCACTTTACAAACTCTGGCTAGGATCAAGGGCTACATTTGAGAACTCTCTCTTTTTTCTCTTTCTTTCTCTTTTCTTTTTCATTTTTTCTTCTCCTTTTTTATCTACTGCATACTAGTGCTCGATCCAATACTTCACTTAGGTGTTGAACCTGCCTAGCTCATAGCTTTTGCCTTTGCTAGTGCTCAACCCGACACTTCACTTAGGTGCCGAGCTTGCCTAGCTTTTCTTTTCTTTTGAGAATTTTCTTTCCAAATTAGCCACTTGATCCTTAGCCCCTTACAACTTCAATACAAGATTTCGAATTGGATTCCGTCTAATCTCAAGCCACAATCACGAAGGATGATGAAGAAAAACATGGAAAAAGGGTGAAAATTCTGATTGCCTTCATCATCTTAGACCGGTGTTATCGAGTGGTACAAAAACACGTATCAAACCAATCAACCAACATACAAGAGTGATAAAATCTTTGTTCTGGCCTAAACTCAATTGACATCAGTGCTAACATGTTGGTTATAGGTTCTAAGTGGAACAGTCTAAACGTCATTATGAAAGCTTGAAGTCAATTAAACACCAAAAGTCACGAACTGAATGATTCTACAATAGAGGAAATCGACATTCAATTAAGATCATGCAACTCATCAAAGCATAGCCTTAGACTTCTACCGACAAATAATCACACCAAACCTCAAACTCCCCTACGACTAACAGGAGCATTGTCCTCAATGATCAAGAGAGAGAGGGTAAGGTGGAACGAGGTTACCGCGTTGGTAGAGAGCAGCATAGAACGTAATAGTGGTGAAAGAGTTCCATGATGATCCTTGGTGAAGAGTGATCCCAATTGCTTGTCAAACCTTATTCAAAAACTAAAACAACACAAAAACCTCAAAGAACAATTAAAAGCGAAAAATTAAAGATAACATGGGGTGCCTCCCAAGAAGCGTTTGGTTACCGTTTTAAGCTCGACGATACCTGTGTTATGGTGTCCAACTTAGTACCTCCTTGATGTCAAGTAGCTTCTTCCATGATGAAAGTTGAGCTCCAAGAAAAATCTTGGGAGAATGGTAGACTAGCCAATGCACAATGATGCTTGTATAGCACTTGATACCTTGGGGTGGCTTGCTACCTTTGAGTTCCGAAACTTGAGGAAGATAGTAGAGTAGGGGGCCATCCTTGAGCTCCATCGTCTCCAAGTTGGTGATGCCACTCGAAGAGTCTTCCGGGTCAAGGAGAGGTGGCTTCACTTCCATTATCACCTTAGGGAAGGTTATGAAGCTTGTGTCTGTCTCTTGACACAAATACTTCATGATCAAGCAAGAAGATTGAAGAGTACTCACAATCCTTGGTGGGACCACAATAGAGTGCTGTTGTTCACTTTCATGCTCCACTCTTGGTGTCACCTCTTCTTGAAGCGTCTCTAAATCATCTCTCACCTCCTCCAAAGGGTCATCATCCTCAAGTGTCCTTATTCTTCTATCCTCACATCATCGTTACTTGGTGTGTCCTCGGGTAGAACATGTTCCTCAATCTCCTCCACTACCAATTCTTCTTCCGTGTCAAGCTCCTCGGATTCACAAGTGTCATCTTCATCATCATAAACTTGCTCTAAATGATTGGGATGTCGTTCATTCTCAAGAATCTTCGTGACGAGCTCTATGCTTTGGGATAAACGGTTAACTCGGTTTGCATTCTCCTCCGCAATTTGTAACATCTCTAGCATGAAAGGAGGTGGAAGAGGTTTCTCATGGCTCATGAACTCCTCTTGGGGAGACTCACTTTCTTCCTCTTCCATGACAAGAACTTCTGGTTCAAAGGTGTCGGTGATGAGCTTCACACTTTGAGTTAAACGATCCAACCGGGCCGCATTATCTTCCGCAATTTGCAACATCTCCTCAATTGTGGGGGAAGGTGGAGTGTTGTTAATACTCTAGAGCTTCCTTGATGAGCGTCACGCTTTGAGCTAAGCGATTAAGTTGGTTCGCATTGTCTTCCGCAATCTTCAAAGCTCCCTCAAGCGTGGGAAGAGGTGGAGGAGGTTCCTCATAGCTTACGAACTCTCCTCGAGGACGCTCACTTCCCTTCACCATTTTCAAGAGCTCCTCTAGCATAGAAGGAGGTTGAGAGGGTTGCTCATAGCTTGTGAACTCCTCTTGAGGATGCTCGCTTCTTTAACCATCTTAAAGAGCTCCTCTAGCATGGAAGGCGGTGGAGAATGTTGTTCATGACTTGTGAAATCTTCTTGATAATACTCCGGCAAGACTTGATGGTAGGGTGGAGATGGATAGGGACATTGCTCATTCCACATGGGTGTTGAAGCTTGTTGTTCTTGCCCCCACCATTGGCTATCTTCCTCACAAGTTTCTTGGTAGTAGTTGGACGGAGTAGGATGACCATAGTATGGGCTAGGAGATGGATTCCACCCTTGATAGGTATCATAACCATTACTTCCATTCCACGAGTTCATCTTACTTGCAACCTTGCTCCCATGAATTAGATTAGATAGGTGAAGAAGGGGCCTACAAACACGCACAACAAACACTACTAAATGCTTTCAAGGGATTGAGAAAGTCCCCGGCAACGGCGCCAAAAACTTGATGTGCAAGATTTAACTCACAACAATCAAGGTCGTTGATGACCCGCCCGGTCGTTGTTATGCGGACGTTTAACCAAATAACTAACAAAGCTCACAAAAGCTAGGGTAGATCGTATTCCAGGGGTCTTCTAAGACTGACTACTTCAAAACTGGCAAAATACTCGAATGCAAACAAGTTGTGCGTGGTGTGAGTTCCACGACTTCTAATTCTAAGAAATGCAGAGAAATTAAAACAAATTAAACTAAAGCAGATTGGAAATTAGGGTTTGAAAACAGAGATGACAAACGAACTTAGACTTTGAATCCCCCTTCGTTCCTCAGAGCATTGGCAATCAACAGATCAGCGGATTTCGATTCTCATTCAATCAATTACTAAGACACCACCATAACTCCTTACCCTTAGATTTAGGACCGGCGAACGTTCGCTCTATCCGTTCTAACTACCAAGATTAACTAGCCGCCCGGGTACGGTCGCCTCTCGCAACGACTTAATTAACTGGTGTGATGACACTCGATTTGACGTGATTATCAGCCTCATTTAAGCGACATTTCTTTGCTTAAGACATGGTTTTTAGGGTAGAATAACGAATATTCAATCGATTGCCCTATCTCGTGCCATTTGTGTTACCTTGGCCTGTTTCGGGTCTATTTAATGGTTTTCTAGTGCTTTTTGTGTTACCACAGGTTTTTGCCGTCAAATAACGTAGCCATGGACGTGTCTAAGGCGTAGGAACCTCGAGGAATCAAACCGGAATCGATCAAAGGAGTCGATCAAGTTCAAGCCGAAATCTGCCCATTCACACTTGCATTTTCGGCGAAAACAGGCTTGCATCTTCGGCGAAATCAATAGTGCAAATCAACTGGTGCCGAGTCAAAGCATGTCTTCGGCGAAATCAATCAACTCTTCGGACCGAAATTCAAGACCGGAGAAATCAGCCCCTGAACTCAAAGGAATTTTTGCCAAAATTCTTAAGGAATATTCATTGAAAATATTAGGCTAACTCGGCTAATTTAGGGTTAAGTATTTATACTTAACTCGGCGGCCCAAAAAGAGAGAATCATAATTAATCATAATACAACTTTTCGAGATCAGAATTCTCTGACTTCTAGAGCGAAGAGCTGGAGTTCGAAGAGCCGGATAGAGATCGTGACGCCATCCCTTCCATCTCGGAGAACCGGAGCTAGGAGTGTAACTTACCGAAGATCGAAGTCTGCCAGAGTCGTCTAAATTAGGTTTTTCAGATTCTTTTCTGTTCTTCCTCTGAATGATGAACTCTTTCCTTGTCTTTGTTTCTTTTGTAATAATCATGAGTAGCTAAACCCTTTAGAGCTTAGACTAGATGAACCTAAGTGACCCAGGGCTTTAAAGCGGTCACGGATCGGCGGTGATTAGATTCGAAATTCAATCAGTTCTTTTTTATGTTTGATTCGTTCTTCATTGTTCATGTTTCTTGTCTGGATTGATCACCTAGATTAGATTCTTGTTAAGCTAAGGATAGAAGCGAACGCTCGCCTTACTTTAGAACATCGAATTGAACAATTGACCTTATAATTGGAGTGTGCCTTTCGTAGGAACCGGTTAGGATTAATTCACTGCAAGAGTAACTCATTAATCACTAGTAATCACACAAATTAATTAAGTCGTTGTGAGAGGCGACCGTACCCGGGCGGCTAGTTAATCTTGGTAGTTAGAATGGATAGAGCGAACGTTCGCCGGTCTTAAACCTAAGGGTAAGGAGTTATGGTGGTGTCTTAGTAAGTGATTGAATGGGAATCGAAATCCGCTGATCTGTTGATTGCCAATGCTCTGGGGAACGAAGGGGGATTCAAAGTCTAAGTTCGTCTGTCATTCTTGTTTTCAAAACCCTAATTCCCAATCTGCTTTAGTTTAATCCTTTTTAATTTTTCTGCATTCCTTAGAAGTAGAAGTCATGGAACTCACACCACGCACAACGTGTTTACCTTTGAGTATTTTGCTAGTTCTGAAGTAACCAATCATAGAAAGCCCTCGGAATACGATCTGCTATACGCTTTTTAGCATTAGTAGTTTTTATTTGGCTGAACTGCCCGCATAACAACGACCGGGTGGCGTTCACCAAATTGGCGCCGTTGCCGGGGACTTCTTTTGATTGTTCGAAAGAAGAACTGGCAATTTATTCTTCTACTTTCCATCTTTCATTTTTCCACCCACTTCGATTTTACACTGGTTTTGTTTGTCTTTGTTATCTGTAGGTTTACAGGTGTATGCCTCACCGTCCTTGGACTCGCTCTCAAACTGAACAAGCTAAGATTGCAGGGAATCCAGATAGTTCTGCTACACCTCTACGATCATAGATTCTGAAGAAAGGCAGATCCAATCCATTCATCACTCCGATCAAGATCGAGGAACTGAAGGAGAGTTCCTCATCTCCGTCTTCACCGCACTCTTCATCCGCTTCATACACCGCATCACTTTCACCACCTCCATCTCCTACCATGACCGATAGATTACCACCAAACGGCGATCAACCGCCGCCACCACCACCTGCACAGAAGAGTCTAGCAAACTGATAACAAGCCGAGCACGACTAGCGTTCGATCTGCCATTGCCGTTCCGCGCATTGAAGGAGATCCTGAATATGAGATCAAGATTCCATTCTTGACCATGATCTCTAGGGATTTACAGTTTGAAGGCAGACCCCTAGACAATCCGTGCACTCATCTTGCAGACTTCCTTGATCTCTGCAGTACTTTTAAGAGCGGAAACCTCGACAAAAACACCCTTTCTCTGAGAGCTTTCCCGTTCTCTCTAAAAGGCGCTGCTAAGAGGTGGCTTACTGGCAAACCACCTGGCTACTACACTAACTGGGATACTCTGGCTCAGGACTTTGTTGAAGAATACTTCCCTCCGGCCAGAACAACCGCCATCAAGGACAGCATCGCCAGATTCTCCCAGAAAGAAGGAGAAAGCTTATATGATACTTGGAATCGATTCCAAGAACTTCTCTACACCTGCCCTCATCATGGATTCGAGCAGAGGCAGTTAGCTGAAATCTTCGCTCGTGGACTTCGAGAAGAATCTGCCAAGTGGGTCAATTCTCTAGCTGAATGGGATTGCAATACACTCACTCCTGAAGCTGCTCTTCTTCACTTCGCAAACTGTGCCTCCAAGTCAAGGAACTGGGAGCGACAATCTGAAGGATCAAGGAGCAAGCTAGATCTCGAAGCTACTATCAAGGCAGAGGTAGAGAAGCATTTGAAGAAGTCTACCACACCGATCAAGCCACCGGCAGCTTCTGTCTATGTTGCTGATTGCGAGTGGTGTGGAGCTTGCTCACATAATGGAGGCCGTTGTCAGAACTTTGGTAAGGCAGAAGTCTGGTCTGCCGAAGAGGTAAATTTCATACAACAAGGCTTCGTCAATAATCAGAATGGTTATGCTGGTTACCGTAACTTCAGACAGCAAGGGAACTATCAAGACAGACCCCCCTACAATGCTGGCACCAATCATAACCAGAACCAGAATAACCGCCCGGCTGGTCCAGCTCAGGATCAGAAGCATAACCATCCGCTGGCAGGTGTCTACCAGCATCGCAATCTGGGTAATTATGGAACTGCTCCTGGCAATCGCCAGAATCAATATCTCAACAATACCTATCCAGGTCAGCAGCATCAAAGAGATAATAATATCAGTGACCTGGATAAGAAGCTCAGCCAGATCATCACAAGACTCGATGATCATGACAGTCAGTTCAAGGCTCAAGCTCTTCTCAATCAAGAACAGATAGCATCTGGACAAAGAATTGAGCAAGTCGTGAACAACATCTCGAGCATGCTAGCATCTGGTCGACCATTTGGCCAGCTTCCAAGCCAGACAGAGCCAAACCCGAGAAAAGAACAGGCTAAAATGGTAACTGCTCGAAAACTCCCGAACTTAATTGCTGATGCTTATTCTGTTTTACGCAGGATTGCTGAAACTCCGAAAAAAGAGGAAAAAGAAGAACAGAAACCGGCGCCTAAGGAGGATCCTCCTCTTGCACCATACATCGTAAAGCCTCCTTTTCCTAGAGCACTGCTGCCAAATGCAAGGATCGAGACTGGCATGAAGGGGAACACGGAAGGATATCCTGACATTCGTGCTAAGAAACTTGTTTCTCCATATCCAGCTAAGTTATCGGACCCTGGTTCTTTCACTTTGCCTTTGGTCATTAATGATGTTGAAATTGAACGTTGCTTAGTTGATCTAGGAGCATCGGTTAATGTTATGCCTGTGAGTCTATATGAAAAATTAAACCTAGGGGAACTTGAACCGCCTACTATGCAACTCGTCTTTGCTGATAGATCGCTTAAAACCCCTAAGGGAGAGATTAAAGACGTTGTTACTAAATGTGGTCCGTTCACGTTCTTAGCTGATTATGTGATTATGGATACTAGTACAGATGATGCTACCATTCTCATAGGTCGACCTTTCATGGCTACTACTGGAATGAATATTAACGTTCCCAACGGATCATTAACTCTTAGAGTCGGTAAAGAAACAAAAATGTTCCGTCTTAAAGATGGCATGAAATATGACTCTAGGAATGAAGAATCTCACTGCCTAGCTGTTGAAACGGTGGGGTTGACTCCGGTCAACTCTGTTACTAATGCTTCTTCCAGTGTCTCTAGATCAGCTGTTGCTGCAGATATTAAACAGGTCATTACGAAGAAGCCAGAAATTTCGGTTCAGAAGCCGCTTAAGAAGAAGAAGAAGGAACTGCAAGCCTCTTCTAAACCACCGAGCAGACCTCGAGGAAAGAACAAGAAGACGATGACCCAAATGGTCTGGAGACCAAAAATTCCACCGTCTTCCACCGAGCCAGCTGCACCACCATTTCGTTCCGAGAAACCGGCACCGGAACAAGTATGGAAGGAGAAGCCGAAAGCGTCTCCTAAGGAAGTACTAACGATCACCGATCCTGGTGATAACAAGCCGAAGAAGAAAGAAAAAGAGAAGCCGACAGTCCTCATTCCTTCCATCGTCACACTCAAGAAGGATGATCTCTCTAGAGAGCTGTTCGGACCATTCAAGTTCGTTGATCATCTTCCCGACGGACGTACCAAGCTTTTGCATGCGAACGGGAAGAAACTCACGTTTACCGGAGAAGT
Source organism: Linum lewisii (assembly GCA_034768395.1). Lineage (NCBI taxonomy): Eukaryota > Viridiplantae > Streptophyta > Magnoliopsida > Malpighiales > Linaceae > Linum > Linum lewisii. Next base: position 32,778,047 of record CM068299.1, on the reverse strand, counting down.
CCCGAAGCTGTACTTCATGAACTCCGACGCGAGCATGAAGGAGAATCTAAGTTGGGATGTCTCCTAATACCGTCCAGGTATCGTCCAGCTCAAGGACGTTAATAAAAGAGCGCTTCGTGGGAGGCAACCCACGGCTGGAGTCTGTTTTAATTTTTGTTGAACTTGGTATTTTAGAGTCGGTTCGGGAGAGCCAAAAGTGTCAGTTTGTTTGATTTTTTATTTTTCGTGTAGAGTCTATGTGTCATAGAGTCAGTCGCAAGTTTATTGAGGTCGTTCCGATTTTTGTGGATTTAACTGTGATTTTCTGAAGTTAGCCGATTTACGAAAATATTTAAACACCCGAACAGTTCAAAATTTTTGGCGAAACCACCTTTGTTTTTGGCGAAATTGATTTTTGATTTTCGAACTCAATCTCCATGTTCATCATTTTCGGTTCGAAAAGTTTTTTATTTTCGGCGAAACCATTTTAACTAAAAATTTTTCGGCGAAACCGTACTGTTATTTTCGGCGAAACTGCCTTCAAAAATCCGACAGTTTTTCTGAACTAAAATTTTCGGCGAAAATTTCCTTTCAATTTCGCCGAAAGCTTTGTGAAAATCACCCAACTCTTCCCATTTAAAAATCCCGATTTTAGGCCTCTCCTTTCTCAACCCTTCTTTCATTTTCGCTCAACCACCCGAAAACCCCCTACTTTCACAACCGCCACCGCCGCCGTTTCACTCGCCGCCGCCATCGCCGACCACCGCCGCTCCCTTCCCTTCCATTTTCCGATCGATTCAAGCCCTAGAGCGTTCGAATCGGAGCTTTGCAGCTCCAGTTCTCCGAAACCTAGTTTTCAACATTTTTCACCGATTCCTCTCAACTCGTTCACTTTTTGCATCCATGGCTTCAAGGTAAGTTGTAGAGCTTTTCAATACGAATCTTTTGACATATGGATTGCTGAATATCGTCGGGGTTGACTTTCAGTTGACTTTTTGGTTTGCCTCGTTTTGCGTGCTGACTATTTCGTGTGAACTAGGATTAACTGAACTTATAGAACTGTTCTTGGATGCTTAGGGAGTCCCGTGCTTAATTGCCATATCATTTGATCATGTGTTGCTATGCATACGATTAATTTCTTGTTATGTTGACTTTTGTGAGAAATGTCGGTTTGACTTTGAATTGCTGTAATCATTTGGCTGTCTGATGTGTTCGTTTTCGTTCATATTTTCATGCTTGCCATATGAGATCATATTTTACTGTCATTCTCCAAGTTATGATAGTCTTGCCATGATTAGGGTTCGATATGCTTAAATGTTGACTTCTAAAATGTCGGTTTGACTTTTTGAACTCTGATCGTGCTTATCCGACTCTGGCTGTTCCTAAGTATGTATTTTACTGTCTATGATTACCGGTTACTCCGCTTTGCTTACCCCACTTAGTTTCCCTCATTTCTTTGTGAAATCGAGTTTTCTACTAAGTGTGGGGTAAGGTTTTGGTTGACTAATCTGGTTTCGTTCTTGGTTTAGGAACACCTTTGAGCGCAGGACTAAGGCGCGACTTGATGGCGCCTCGAGCTCAGGAGCTGCCGCTCCCGTCACACCTGCTATTCTGGGTCCACCACCTGCACTCCCTCATCGGGAAGGATACCATCCCGCCATCACCCGTCTACCGGATTACTACTTTGAGTGCTTCCAGAAGATTCAGCACATCCGTGGAGCTGACGTGCGCCCTCTGTCCATGGAGTCACTCCAGGAGCACGACGAGGATTATTACCGGAACGTGCATGACGCCTTAGCACCAGCTGTTCTCCTGGAGTTGACCACCATAGCTGCTGATTACCCAGACATTGCCCTCCAGGAGTTCTGGGCGACCTTTGACCTGGAGGAGCACAAGAGGAAGCAGCGCCAGAAGGTTGTCACCTTCTTTCTTGGTGGGGTGTACCGACAGCTCACCTATGATGAGTTTGCCGCTCATCTGGGCATCCCCTACGAGCACTATCACGATCATCACCTGGGCTGGGGCGAGGATGATGATGACGAGGAGTACCACGCGCTCTGGAGCCACATGACAGGCGTACCTGGCGATCGCCTCGAGACGAGCAACTCAGTTAAGTCTCTCTCTCACCCGCTCTATAAATTTATTCATATGGTTTGGCAGAGGTTGCTTTTATATGTTCGAGACAAGGATCGCCACCATATCCTCAAAGAGGAGCTCATGCTTCACCGAGCCATCCGAGAGAGCTACCCTCTCCACCCCGGCTGGGTGCTAGCTCGCATCTTCAGCTAGAAGACCAAGAGGAAGACGCCACCTCGCAAACTCTTGGGGGGCAACTTCATAGGACAGCTCATCATCTCCTTTGGCATCAGCCATGAGTATGGCCCACACATTCCACGCCACCAAGTTAGGACTGTTGGTGGAGACTTGGCTGTTGAGTACGACTTAGAACTCGACCTCAGTCCCCATGTAGCAGCTGATCCTCCACTCCAGCCTATGGTCGAGTCAGAGGAAGAAGATGTTGCTGAGGAGCAGCAGCCGCAGCCGCCGCCTGAGTTTCATGATTATATACCCTCGCCACACCATCAGGCAGGGTACATCCACCAGTCACCGCCGCACATCCCCGAGCCATATCCGGCGCATACTCAACAGCACCACCCGCACCCAGCGGACGTGGGTGAGTTATACGAGCGACTGCAGGAGTGGCACATCACCGACAACGCCACTCAAGAGGCGCAATGGACTATTATGCAGCAACATATGCGCCGCGCCGACCGGCAATATGAGGCGCAGATGGCGTGGCAACGCCAGCTCGGTGAATTTCTCCACTTTCCACCTCCCGGCTCACCGGACCAGCAGTGATCGGGTTGTATTCCTTTTCTGGTGCCTTCTTTTTATTTATTATTTTCGGATTTCGGTCCAACTTTTTTTCTGTGTGGATCTGGGACACTTGTCCCGGTTTCCTTTTTATGTTTCAATTGTTTTTGTTTTGTAGGCAATCGGTGGACTCCCTTACACTTCCCTCCACTCTCAGGATCCGTGCTTACCCTCTGAAATCAACCGTCCTCTTCCAGGTTCTTCCATTCCACTCTAAACTCTAGAATTAGTCCTGTGAGGACACAGTCCGATTTAAGTGTGGGGTAGGATGCTAGAACCTTGCATGAACTTGATTGCCCTTGATTATGTTTTATGTGTGCCTCGTGATTCCATTCCAGTCTCTCTAGCATTAGAATGGCTCAGTTCTTGATTTTTGATGTTAAGTTGTTGTTCAAACTTTCATAATGATGCTTAGACTGCTTAACCTAGAACTTGAGAACCAACTTGTATGCTTTGATGCTAAATTGCCTGGTCAGAACAGAATTTTAAAAATCACACTTGTAGTTTGTAGCCTTGATTGCATGAAAATGACCGAATCCGACTAGCAAACCAACTGTGAGCTTTTGATCCATTGCACGTAACTTGCAATTCTAATTCTTTCTGAGTGGTTTTCTGCTTACTTGAATGAGTTAGAATTTGCATGAGACCTACTCGAGACCACACGATGACACGAGTTCTAGAAGGATAGGGGCACCTAGATTCAGCTACTAAGCCAGATAGCCTACCAAACGATAAAATCCACTAGGTTTAGACCCTTGAGCTTGGCCTGTTCTTTCGGTTCGATAATACATTACATCCATTTCCCATTTCTTTCATTCCCCGTTGATCCCCTGTGGTTGTAGTTCTAGATTGACCTACCGGAAGTCGGTTTATGGTAACCTGCCTATAGCCATTAAACAGGTGGTCTTAGCTAATATGTCCAGACGTGTAAACTCCTCTAGCAACTAAAAGAAAATCGGCACAAAAAGAAGAAAAAATAGAAAGAAAGAAAAGAAGCAAGCTTTAGAAAAAAAAAGAGAAGCAGAAAAATCAGAAAATAAGAAAAGTTTCAAAGTGTAGTTCAATAAAACGTTCTTCTCCCTACAAATGGAAGAACGAAGTCAAAAGAAAAGTTGAAAAGAAAAGAGAAAAAATCGTGTAAAGAAAAAGAATAAGTGCTAGGTTGCTTGAGGGTATCATAGGACGAGCGTTCATCATTCCACCCGTGTTCGGTTAGACGGTAGGAAGCCATAGATTAGATTCGAGGGAAGTTAGTCGAAAGCTACACCGCACAAAGCCATCATCATTCATTCCCATCATCCATCTCATTATAAACCCGAGTAGTGTAGAATTCATTACGGTCCTAGCAGGGAAGTCCTTCTTGACTAGATACTCGTGTTGTTACAGTGGTGGAGATGTGGTCGAAATGCAAACCTATGACAGAATTCGGTAACAGAAAATGATCGAGAGCATAAACACGTCCCTAAACACAGAGAGTGAGAGTTCCCATTGTACTATATACATCCTGTGTGAGGAGTCTGGTCGGTCAGGTCAAATTCGTGCATAATTGGTTGCTAATTACCTGTCGTGTGCAGTTTATTAGTGAGACCAGGTAGTTTGGCTGATCTGTATGCATGTTAGGTTTCTTGTTCTAGGATCGATCTGTCTAATAATTCATTGTGTTTGGTTGAACTCCAATTTAATCGATCTTATCATTTATGAACATGAGCATTTCTATTCAGTTTGCTTGAGGACAAGCAAAAGCTTAAGTGTGGGGTATTTGATGACACTCGATTTGACGTGATTATCAGCCTCATTTAAGCGACATTTCTTTGCTTAAGACATGGTTTTTAGGGTAGAATAACGAATATTCAATCGATTGCCCTATCTCGTGCCATTTGTGTTACCTTGGCCCGTTTCGGGTCTATTTGATGGTTTTCTAGTGCTTTTTGTGTTAGCACAGGTTTTTGCCGTCAAATAACGTAGCCATGGACGTGTCTAAGGCATAGGAACCTCGAGGAATGAAACCGGAATCGATCAAAGGAGTCGATCAAGTTCAAGCTGAAATCTGCCCATTCACACTTGCATTTTCGGCGAAAACAGGCTTGCATCTTCGGCAAAATCAATAGTGCAAACCAACTGGTGCCGAGTCAAAGCATGTCTTCGGCGAAATCAATCAACTCTTCGGACCGAAATTCAAGACCAGAGAAATCAGCCCCTGAACTCAAAGGAATTTTCACCGAAATTCTTAAGGAATATTCGGCGAAAATATTAGGCTGACTCGGCTAATTTAGGGTTAAGTATTTATACTTAACTCGGCGGCCCAAAAAGAGAGAATCATAATTAATCATAATACAACTTTTCGAGATCAGAATTCTCTGAGTTCTGGAGCGAAGAGCTGGAGTTCGAAGAGCAGGATAGAGATCGTGACGCCATCCCTTCCATCTCGGAGAACCGGAGCTAGGAGTGTAACTTACCAAAGATCGAAGTCTGCCAGAGTCGTCTAAATTAGGTTTTTCAGATTCTTTTATGTTCTTCCTCTGAATGATGAACTCTTTCCTTGTCTTTGTTTCTTTTGTAATAATCATGAGTAGCTAAACCCTTTAGAGCTTAGACTAGATGAACCCTAAGTGACCCAGGGCTTTAAAGAGGTCACGGATCGGCGGTGATTAGATTCGAAATTCAATCAGTTCTTTTTCATGTTTGATTCGTTCTTCATTGTTCATGTTTCTTGTCTGGATTGATCACCTAGATTAGATTCTTGTTAAGCTAAGGATAGAAGCGAACGCTCGCCTTACTTTAGAACATCGAATTGAACAATTGACCTTATAATTGGAGTGTGCCTTTCGTAGGAACCGGTTAGGGTTAATTCACTGCAAGAGTAACTCATTAATCACTAGTAATCACACCAATTAATTAAGTCGTTGCGAGAGGCGACCGTACCCGGGCGGCTAGTTAATCTTGGTAGTTAGAACGGATAGAGCGAACGTTCGCCGGTCTTAAACCTAAGGGTAAGGAGTTATGGTGGTGTCTTAATAAGTGATTGAATGAGAATCGAAATCCGCTGATCTGTTGATTGCCAATGCTCTGGGGAACGAAGGGGGATTCAAAGTCTAAGTTCGTCTGTCATTCTTGTTTTCAAAACCCTAATTCCCAATCTGCTTTAGTTTAATCCTTTTTAATTTTTCTGCATTCCTTAGAAGTAGAAGTCGTGGAACTCACACCACGCACAACGTGTTTACCTTGAGAATTTTGCTAGTTCTGAAGTAACCAATCATAGAAAGCCCTCGGAATACGATCTGCTATACGCTTTTTAGCATTAGTAGTTTTTATTTGGCTGAACCGCCCGCATAACAACGACCGGGTGGCGTTCACCATGGTGCAATTACTAATGATTAATGAGTTACTCTTGCAGTGGATTAGCCCTAACTGGTTCCTACGAAAGGCACGCTCCAATTATAAGGTTAATTGTTCAATTTGATATTCTAAAGTAAGGCGAGCATTCCCTTCTATCCTTAGCTTAACCAGAATCTAATCTAGGTGATCAATCCAGACAAGAAACATGAACAATGAAGAACAAATCAAACATGAATGAGAAACTGATTGAATTTCGAATCTAATCACCGCCGATCCGTGACCGCTTTAAAGCCCTGGGTCACTTAGGGTTCATCTAGTCTAAGCTCTAACGAGTTTAGCTACTCATGTTTATCACAAAAGAAACAAAGACAAAGAAAGAGTTCATCATCCAGAGGAAGAACAGAAAAGAATCTGAAAAAGCTAATTTAGACGACTCTGGCAGACTTCGATCTTCGGTAAACTACACTCCTAGCTCCGGTTCTCCAAGATGGAAGGGATGGCGTCTCGATCTCTTTCCAGCTCTTCGAACTCTAACTCTTCGCTCCAGAACTTCAGAGAAAATCGTAGGATTCTGATTCGAAAAGTATTTTCTGATGTAAATTATGTTGTCCTCTCCTTTTGGGCCGCCGGGTTAAGTATTTATACTTAACCCTAATCAGCCGGATTTCTTCTAATATTTTCGCCAAAAATATTGAGGAATTTTTGGCGAAAATTCCTTTGCAAATGAATGGATATTTTCGCTCTTCTCTGGACTTCATTCTCGGTTTGAAAACTTGACACTTTCGCCGAAACCGATTTGTGCTGATATTTTCGCGGAAAACACTAGGTGATTTTTGGCGAAAATTCCTTTGTAATCCGGGCAGGAATTTGCTTGAACTTGATTGGCTCCTTTGATCGATTCCGGTTCAGTTCCTCGATGTTCCAATGCCTTAGACACGTCCTTGGTTACTTATTCGACGGCAAAAACCTGTGCTAACATAAAAACACTAGAAAACCATCAAATAGACCCGAAACGGGCCAAGGTAACACAACTGGCACGAGATAGGGCAATCAATTGAATATTTGTTATTCTACCCTAAAAACCATGTCTTAAGCAAAGAAATGTCACTTAAATGAGGCTAATAATCACGTCAAATCGAGTGTCATCAAATACCCCACACTTAAGCTTTTGCTTGTCCTCAAGCAAACTGAATAGAAACGCTCATGTTCATAAATGATAAGATCGATTAAATTGGAGCTCAATCAAACACAATGAATTATTAGACAGATCGATCCTAGAACAAGAAACCTAACATGCATACAGATCAGCCAGACTACCTAGTCTCACTAATAAACTGCACACGACAAGTAATTAGCAACCAATTATGCACGAATTTGACCTGACCGACCAGACTCCTCACACAGGATATATATAGTAAATTGGGAACCCTCACTCTCTGTGTTTAAGGACGTGTTTCCGCTCTCGATCATTTTCTGTTACCAATTCTATCATAGGTTTGCATTTCGACCACATCTCCACCACTGTGACAACACGAGTATCCAGTCAAGAAGGACTTCCCTGCTAGGACCGTAATGAAATCTACACTACTTGGGTTTATGATGCGATGGATGATGGGAATGTATGATGATGGCTTGGTGCGGTGTAGCTTTAGACTAACTTCCCTCGAATCTAATCTATGGCTTCCTACCGTCTAACCAAACACGGGTGAAATAATGAACGCTCGTCCTATGATACCCTCAAGCAACCTAGCACTTATTCTTTTTCTTTACACGATTTTTTTGTTTTCTTTTGAACTTTTTCTTTTGACTTCGTTCTTCCATTTGTAGGGAGAAGAACGTTTTATTTGAACTAAACTTTGAAACTTTTTGATTTTTCTGATTTTTTTCTTTTTTCAATTTTTTTTTCTTTTGTGCCGATTTTCTTTTAGTTGCTAGAGGGGTTTACACGTCTGGACATATTAGCTAAGACCACCTGTTTAATGGCTATAGGCAGCTTACCATAAACCGACTTCCGGTAGGTCAATCTAGAACTACAACCACAGGGGATTAACGGGGAATGAAAGAAATGGGAAATGGTTGTAATGTATTATCGAACCGAAAGAACAGGCCAAGCTCAAGGGTCTAAACCTAGTGGATTTTATCGTTTGGTAGGCTATCTGGCTTAGTAGCTGAATCTAGGTGCCCCTATCCTTCTAGAACTCGTGTCATCGTGTGGTCTCGAGTAGGTCTCATGCAAATTCTAACTCATTCAAGTAAACATAAAACCACTCAGAAAGAATTAGAATTGCAAGTTACGTGCAATGGATCAAAAGCTCACAGTTGGTTTGCTAGTCGGATTCGGTCATTTTCATGCAATCAAGGCTACAAACTACAAGTGTGATTTTAAAATTATGTTCTGACCAGGCAATTTAGCATCAAAGTATACAAGTTGGTTCCCAAGTTATAGGAGCAGTCTAAGCATCATTATGAAGGTTTGAACAACAACTTAACATCAAAAATCAAGAACTGAGCCATTCTAATGCTAGAGAGACTGGAATGGAATCACGAGGCACACAAAAACACAATTCAAGGGCAATCAAGTTCCTGCAAGGTTCTCTAGCATCCTACCCCACACTTAAATCGGACTGTGTCCTCACAGGACTAATTCTAGAGTTCAGAGTGAAGTAGAAGAACCTGGACTGAGATGATTGGTGTAGGGGATGAGCACGGATCCTTGGAGCGGAGGGAATCTACCAAAGCGAAGCAAAGGGAATCTCCCTATTGCCTACAAAACAAAAACAAATGAAACATAAAAAGGAAACCGGGACAAGTGTCCCGGATCCACACAAAAAAAAAGTTGGACCGAAATCCGAAAAGAATAAATAAAAAGAAAGGACAAGGAAAAGGACACCACCTGATCATGGCTGGCCAGGGGTGTCCGGGGGTGGAAAGTGGAGGTGCTCGCCGAGCTGACGTTGCCACGCCAGCTGTGCCTCATACCGCCTGTCGGCGCGGCGCATATGCTGCTGCATAATAGTCCATCTCGCCTCTTGAGTGGCGTTGTCAGTGATGCGCCACTCCTGCAGTCGCTCATACAACTCACCAATGTCCGAGGGGTGCGGTCGGTGCTGATGGTGAGGCGCCTGGTATGGATCGGGAATGTGCGGCGGCGACTGGTGAGCATACCCTGCCTGATGATGCGGCGAGGGTATATAGTCTTGGAATTCTGGCGGTGGCTGCTGCTCAGTGTCATCCTCATCCTCCGACTCGACCACAGGCTGGAGTGGAGGATCTGCTGCTACATGGGGACTGAGGTCCAGTTCTAAGTCGTACTCAACCGCTAAGTCTCCTCCAACAGTCCTAACTTGGCGTCGTGGAATGTTTGGGCCATATTCATGGCTGATGCCGAAGGAGAGGATGAGCTGACCTATGAAGTTACCCCCCAGGAGTCTACGAGGTGGCGTCCTCCTCCTGGTCTTCTGGCGGAAGATGCGTGCCAGCACCCAGCCGGGGTGGAGAGGGTAGCTCTCTCGGATGGCTCGAAGAAGCATAAGCTCCTCCTTAAGGATATGGTGGCGATCCTTATCCGGAACATATAAAAGGGATCTACGCCAAACCATATGAATAAATTTAAAGAGAGGGTGAGAGAGGGACTTAACTGAGTCATGGCCCGTGACGCGATCACCAGGCACTCCAGTCATGTGGCTCCAGAGCGCGTGGTACCCTCGTCGTCATCATCGTCGCCCCAGCCTAGGTGATGATCGTGATAATGCTCGTAGGGGATGCCAAGATGAGCAACAAACTCATCGTAGGTGAGCTGCCTGTACACCCCACCAAGATAGAAGGTCACAACCTTCTGGCGCTGCTTCCTCTTGTGCTCATCCAGATCAAAGGTCGCCCAGAATTCCTGGAGAGCAATGCTTGGGAAATCGGCAGCTATGGTGGTCAGCTCTAGGAGACCGGCCGGTGCTAGGGCGTCATGCACATTCCGGTAGTAGTCCTCGTCGTGCTCGTTCAGGGACTCCATGGAAAGAGGGCGCACGTCAGCTCCCCGAATGTGCTCGATCTTCTGGAAGCACTCTAAGTAGAAGTCAGGTAGACGGGCGATAGTGCGATGGTACCCAGCCCGGCGCGGTAGTGCGGGTGGAGGACCTAGAGCGGCAGCTCCTGAGCTCGAGGCGCCATCAAGTCGCGCCTTAGTCCTGCGCTCATAAGTGGTGTTCCTAAAACCAGAATGAAACCAGATTAGTCAAACTTAAACCCTACCCCACACTTAGTAGAAAAACTCAATTTCACAAAGAAATGAGGAAAACCGAGTGGGGGTAAGCAAAGCAGAGTAACTGGTAATCATGGACAGTAAAATACATATTTAGGAATAGCCAGAATGGATTAGCACAATCAGAGTTCAAAAAGTCAAACCGACATTCAGGAAGTCAACACTATAGCATAATGAACCCTAATCATGGCAAGATTATCACAACGTGGAAATTGATGGCATAATATGATCTCAGATGGAAAACACAATAATATGAACGAGGATGAGCACATCAGGCAGCCAAATGATCACAACAGTTCAAAGTCAAACCGACATTTCTCACAAAAGTCAACATCACAAAAAATCAATCCTATCCAAGCAATACATGATCAAATGATATGGAAATTAAGCACGGAACTCCCTAAGCATGCTAGAACAGTTCTACAAGTTCAACTAACCTAGTTCACACGAAATTAGTCGGCACGCAAATCGAGGCAAACCGAAAAGTCAACTGAAAGTCAACCCCGACGAAATTCAGCAATCCATATGTCAAGAGATTCGTATTGAAAAGTTCTACAACTTACCTTGAAGCCATGGGTGCTAAAAACGAACGGTTTGGGAGGAATCGGTGAAAAAACTCTGAAAATGAGGGTTTCGGTGAACTGGAGCTGTAGAGCTCCAATTCGGCTGTTCTAGGGCTCAAAATGATCGAAATGGAGAGGGGAGTTGAGCGGCGGCGGCGGCGGGAAATGGCGGCAGCGGCGGTTTAAAAGGGTGGCGGTCGGCGGCGGTTATTAAAAAACAAAGGGGAGTTTTTCAGGTTTGTGTTCGAAAATAAAAGAAGGAAAGTGGGGAGAGAGAGGATAAGACCGGGTTTTAAGTGGGAAATTTTCTGATTTTCAAAGGAATTTTCGGCGAAACTAATAGGTAGTTTTCGCCGAAAATGGGAGTTAAAATGGCTGTCAGTTTTCAAATGGATTTTCGCCGAAACCACTCAACTTTTCGAACCAAAAATATGAAACAGGAGACCGGGTTCAAAAATTCAAAAGGTGATTTCGCCGAAAATAGGGGTGATTTCGCCAAAATTTTGAACTACTCGGGTGAAAATATTTTCACAAATCCGGCCAACTTCAGAAAATCACAGTTAAATCCACAAAAATCAGAATGACCTAAATCAACTTGCGAACGACACTATGACACACAGAATCTACACGAAAAATAATAAATCAAACAAACTGACACTTTTGGCTCCCCCGAACCGACTCTAAAATGCTAAGGTTGACACAAAACAAAAACGGACTCAAGCCGTGGGTTGCCTCCCACGAAGCGCTCTTTTATTAACGTCCTTGAGCTGGACGATACCTGGACGGTATTAGGAGACATCCCAATTCATATTCCCCTTAACGCTCGCGTCGGAGTTCATGAAGTACAGCTTCGGGACTTCTCCGGTAAGCGTGAATCTCTTCCCGTTTGCATGCAAGAGCTTGTACGTCCATCGGGAAGATGATCGATGAACTTGAACGGTCCGAACAGCTCTCTGGAGAGATCATCCTTCTTGAGTGTTATGATGGAAGGAATGAGGACTGTCGGCTTCTTCTTTTCTTTTATCTCCGGCTTGGTATCACCAGGATCAGTGATCGTCAGTATTTCCTTAGGAGATGCTTTCTGCTTCTCCTTCCATACTTGTTCCGGCATCGATTTCTCGGAACTAATTGGTGGTGCAGCTGGCTCGGTGGAAGACGGCGGAACTTTTGGCCTCCAGACCATTTGGGTCTTCGTCTTCTTGTTCTTTTCCCGAGGTCTGTTAGGTTTAGTGCTCGGTGGCTTAGAAGAGGCTTGCAGGTCCTTCTTCTTCTTGGGCGGCTTCTGAACCGAAGTTTCTGGCTTCTTCTTAATAACCTGTTCAATACCTGCAGCAACAACTGATCTAGAGACACTGGTAGAAGCATTAGTAACGGAGTTGAGCGGAGTCAACACCACAGTTTCAACAGCTAGGCAGTGAGATTCTTCATTCTTAGAGTCATATTTCATGCCATCTTTAAGACGGAACGTTTTCGTTTCTTTACCAACCCTTAGAGTTAAAGAACCATTTGGAACGTTAATATTCATTCCAGTAGTAGCCATGAAAGGTCGACCTATGAGAATGGTAGAATCATCTGTACTGGTATCCATAATCACATAGTCAGCTAAGAACGTGAACGGACCACATTTAGTAACAACGTCTTTAATCTCTCCCTTAGGGGTTTTAAGTGATCTATCAGCAAAGACAAAGTTGCATACTAGGCGGTTCAAGTTCTCCTAGGTTCAATTTTTCAAACAGGCTCATAGCCATGACATTAACAGACGCTCCTAGATAAACTAAACAACGTTCAATCTCAACATCATTAATGACCAAAGGTAAAGTAAAAGAACCAGGATCAGATAACTTAGCTGGATATGGAGAGGCACGTTTCTTAATACGAATGTCAGGATATCCTTCCTTGTTCCCCTTCATGCCAGTCTCGATCCTTGCATTTGGCAGCAATGCTCTTGGAAAAGGAGGCTTCACGACGTACGGTTCAAGAGGAGGATCATACTCCTTAGGCGCTGGTTCCTGTTCTTCTTCTTCCTCTGGAGTTTCAGCGATCCTGCGTAAGACAAAACAAGCATCAGCAATTAAGTTTGGGAGTTTTCGAGCGGTTACCATCTTGGCTTGCTCCTTTCTCGGATTCGGCTCTGTCTGGCTTGGAAGTTGGCCAAATGGTCGACCAGATGCTAGCATGCTCGAGATGTTGTTCACGATTTGCTCAATTCTTTGTCCAGATGCTATCTGTTCTTGATTGAGAAGAGCTTGAGCCTTGAACTGACTGTCATGATCATCGAGTCTGGTGATGATCTGGCTGAGCTTCTTATCCAGGTCACTGACATTGTTCCCCCTTTGATGCTGCTGCCCTGGATAGGTATTATTAAGATATTGATTCTGGCGATTGCCAGGAGCAGATCCATAATTACCCGAATTGCGATGCGGCGGCTGGTAGACACCTGCCGGCGGATGGTTAGGCTTCTGATCCTGAGCTGGACCAGCCGGGCAGTTATTCTGGTTCTGGTTATGGTTGGTGCCAGCATTGTAGGGAGGTCTGTCTTGATAGTTCCCTTGCTGTCTGAAGTTACGGTAGCTAGCATAACCATTCTGATTATTGACGAAGCCTTGTTGAATGAAATTTACCTCTTCGGCAGACCAGACTTCTGCCTTACCAAAATTCTGACAACGGCCTCCGTTATGTGCGCAAGCTCCACACCACTCACAATCGGCAACATAGACAGAGGCTGCCGGCGGCTTGATCGGTGTGGTAGACTTCTTCAAATGCTTCTCTACCTCTGCTTTGATTGTAGCTTCGAGATCTAGCTTGCTCCTTGATCCTTCAGATTGTCGTTCCCAGTTCCTTGACTTGGATGCACAGTTTGCAAAGTGAAGAAGAGCAGCTTCAGGTGTTAGTGTAGTGCAATCCCCTTCAGCTAGAGAATTGACCCACTTGGCAGATTCCTCTCGAAGTCCTCGAGCAAAGATCTCAGCTAACTGCCTCTGCTCGAATCCATGATGAGGGCAGGTGTAGAGAAGTTCTTGGAATCGATTCCAAGTATCATACAAGCTTTCTCCTTCTTTCTGGGAGAATCTGGCGATGCTGTCCTTGATGGCGGTTGTTCTGGCCGGAGGGAAGTATTCTTCAACGAAGTCCTGAGCCAGAGTATCCCAATCAGTCTAATAGCCAGGTGGTTTGCCAGTAAGCCACCTCTTAGCATGGCCTTTCAGAGAGAACGGGAAAGCTCTCAGACAAAGAGTGTTTTTGTCAAGGTTTCCGCTCTTGAAAGTGCTGCAGAGATCAAGGATGTCTGCAAGATGAGTACATGGATTGTCTAGGGGCCTGCCTTCAAACTGTAAATCCCTAGAGATCATAGTCAAGAATGGAATCTTGATCTCATAGTCAGGATCTCCTTCAATGCGCGGAACGGCAATGGCAGATCGAACGCTAGTCGCGCTCGGCTTGTTGTAGTCTGCTAGACTCTTCTGTGCAGGTGGTGGCAGCGGCGGTTGATCGCCATTCGGTGGTGGTGGTGGTAATCTATCGTCCATGGCGGGAGATGGAGGAGGTGAGAGTGACTCGGTGTATGAAGCGGATGAAGATGGCGGTACAGGTGAAGATGGAGATGAGGAACTCTCCTTCAGTTCCTCGATCTTGATCGGAGTGATGAATGGATTGGATCTGCCTTTCTTCAGAATCTGTGATCGTAGAGGTGGAGCAGAACTGCCTGGGATCTCTGCACACTTAGCCTGTTCGGTTTGAGAGCGAGTCCAAGGACGGTGAGGCATACACCTGTAAACCTACAGATACAAAGACAAACAAAACCAGTGTAAAATCGAAGTGGATGGTAAGGTGAAAGATGGAAAGTAGAAGAATAAATTGCCAGTTCTTCTTTCGAACAATCAAAAGAAGTCCCCGGCAATGGCGCCAATTTGATGACCCGCCCGGTCGTTGTTATGCGGACGTTCAACCAAATAACTAACAAAGCTCACAAAAGCTAGGGTAGATCGTATTTCAGGGGTCTTCTAAGATTGACTACTTCAAAACTGGCAAAATACTCGAATGCAAACAAGTTGTGCGTGGTGTGAGTTCCACGACTTCTAATTCTAAGAAATGCAGAGAAATTAAAACAAATTAAACTAAAGCAGATTGGAAATTAGGGTTTGAAAACAGAGATGACAAACGAACTTAGACTTTGAATCCCCCTTCGTTCCCAGAGCATTGGCAATCAACAGATCAGCGGATTTCGATTCTCATTCAATCAATTACTAAGACACCACCATAACTCCTTACACTTAGATTTAAGCCCGGCGAACGTTCGCTCTATCCGTTCTAACTACCAAGATTAACTAGCCGCCCAGGTACGGTCGCCTCTCGCAATGACTTAATTAACTGGTGCAATTACTAATGATTAATGAGTTACTCTTGCAGTGGATTAACCCTAACCGGTTCCTACGAAAGGCACGCTCCAATTATAAGGTTAATTGTTCAATTTGATATTCTAAAGTAAGGCGAGCGTTTGCTTCTATCCTTAGCTTAACTAGAATCTAATCTAGGTGATCAATCAAGACAAGAAACATGAACAATGAAGAACAAATCAAACATGAATGAGAAACTGACTGAATTTCAAATCTAATCACCGCCGATCCGTGACCGCTTTAAAGCGCTGGGTCACTTAGGGTTCATCTAGTCTAAGCTATAATGAGTTTAGCTACTCATGTTTATCACAAAAGAAACAAAGACAAAGTAAGAGTTCATCATCCAGAGGAAGAACAGAAAAGAATCTGAAAAACCTAATTTAGACGACTCTGGCAGACTTCGATCTTCGGTAAACTACACTCCTAGCTCCGGTTCTCCGAGATGGAAGGGATGGCATCACGATCTCTTTCCAGCTCTTCGAACTCTAACTCTTCGCTCCAGAACTTCAGAGAAAATCGTAGGATTCTGATTCGAAAAGTATTTTCTGATGTAAATTATGTTGTCCTCCCCTTTTGGGCCGCCGGGTTAAGTATTTATACTTAACCCTAATCAGTCGGATTTCTTCTAATATTTTCGCCGAAAATATTGAGGAATTTTCGACAAAAATTCCTTTGCAAATGAAGGGATATTTTCGCTCTTCTCTGGACTTCATTCTCAGTTCAAAAACTTGACACTTTCGCCGAAACCGATTTGTGCTGATATTTTCACCGAAAACACTAGGTGATTTTCGGCGAAAATTCCTTTGTAATCCGGGCAGGAATTTGCTTGAACTTGATTGGCTCCTTTGATCGATTCCGGTTCAGTTCCTCGATGTTCCAATGCCTTAGACACGTCCTTGGTTACTTATTCGACGGCAAAAACCTGTGCTAACATAAAAACACTAGAAAACCATCATATAGACCCGAAACCGGCCAAGGTAACACAAATGGCACGAGATAGGGCAATCGATTGAATATTCGTTATTCTACCCTAAAAACCATGTCTTAAGCAAAGAAATGTCGCTTAAATAAGGCTGATAATCACGTCAAATCGAGTGTCATCGGTCGTATTCCATGAGGGCTCTCTCAAAAGCTAATACTCACATGGTTCATGGACGGTCTATTCATTTGAAATTGGTTTTAGTTTGAAATAAGAACAAAAGAAAACATAAAGAAAACTAAACAAACAAACAAAGAGGTGCAAATCAAAGGTAAATGAGGTTCACTTGGAAAGATAGATTTATCATGCTCAAGAGGAACAAAAGCGCAAGCAAGCCAAACATGATCGAGGTTGCAATCGAATGACCACGCAAATACCTTCTATAGACTCAATGCACTCTCGTCGCACTAAATCCCTATCCTAGAACCCCTCAACCTAGGCTCTCGCTCTCAAGCTAAGTGACTAAGGATGCATTAAAGGTGTTTGATGAAATGCCAAGCTACAAAACCCTCTCCTATGACTCTATGACCACTAGGCTAGACACCACACTCTCATGTCAATGTCCTAACACTAAGAGAATCATCAAAAGACTAATCAAAGTTCAATTGAATGAAAAACCTAATGCACACCAAGTGTTCGATAAAATGCACAAGTTAGAAATCATGCAACTATGGTTGAATTGAGATGATCTAATCTCTTAGAACACACTCTCTTCAATCCCTAGACCTACAAACCATGTAATCTAAGCACTCTCATGCATTACATCACAAATGATAGACCAAATCAAGCCATAACACAATTTGGAATTAACAACAAGTCTAGAGATCATCTTCTTACAATCCAAGATCAATCATGGCATATTTGTACAGTTCACCTCTATCCTAGCATAACTATCTATCAATCCAAGGAAACCTAGGAAATCAGCCACACATGGCCAAGGGTACAAAAGAGAACGAAGGAGAGATGGTCACCAAGAGCTCCATGGCAATCCTCTTCTTGCAAGCTCCTCTCCCCAAGGTTGTGGGCTTCAATCCAAGCTCCTTACTCCAATTTGCACCTTGCTCTAGGGTTGATGATGGATTGGTTGAGAAGAGAGAGGAGTTGATCGGAAATTGTGAGGAAAAAGAGAGTGACGAGTGTGTGTGTAATTGAGAATGAATTCTCTCCCAAAATTCTGCCGTTTGCATCTTTAAATAGTAACGCTGGAAGACCTGGAATTTTCGGCGAAAATTGTGTAAGATTTTCGCCAAAAATCTCTTTGAAAACACCGATCGGCTGGGCATTTCTTCATAAGTTTTCGGCAAAAACTCTGGAAGTTTTCGTCGAAAACTTCTTCACAAAACCAAAGTCCGTCTCCTGGAAGTCCACTGTTTGCACATGCCGAGTGTTTTCGGCGAGAACTATAAGGTTCTCACCGAAAACTTAAGTATGAAACCGTGCATTTTTCTTGATTTTACAACGTCCATATCTCCTCCGTCCTAGCTCCGATTGACCTCCCGTTTGATCCTACGTGCTCCTTGTCACCAGTACTTCAATGGCAAAACCTGAAAATGCAAAGAAAACAACTCCAATAGACATAGAATTGGCCTCAAAGTGGCAACCAGGCAACAAAAGGACACTTTGCATAAAACATCCATAAAAGCATATAAATCATAGCAAAATGAGATCAAACATGGGAGATCCCTAGGCTAATCAAAGGCTTAAAATGCACTAAATAACGTCACATCAAAAGAGATCTTATCAAAGAGGGAGTCAAATCTCGCCGTCTGTTGTTGTTGTTGATGTAGCATCTCTTGATAATGTTCGAGATATGGTGCTTCATTGTCGTACCACTCTTGGTACTTGTCATCCCACCTGCAATCCTGCATAATCAAAACTCAAAAGCACTACCCAGGTAAATCATGGAAATATGGAGGGAAAATAAATGGTAAGGCGGAAATGTAGAAGAATAATTTGCCAACTCTTCTTTCAAACAATTAGAAGAGTCCCAGGCAACGGCGCCAATTTGATGTACGTTGTAATGCGTGCAGTCAAATAACTAATCTACCAAGGTAGGCTAGATCGTATTCTACTCGTGATCTCTTCTTCTTGTCTACTCAAATATGTTGGCAAATTACTCAGGTTTAAACACGTTGTGTGTGGTGTGAGTTCCACGACTTCTAATCTAATAAAGCAGGAAAATAAAAGACAGAAAAAGTAAAAGATTGACTAACAGGAAGATAGACGAGCTTAGATTTCGAATCCCCCTTAGATCACCAAGGCAACGGCAATCACAAGACCAGTGGTTTTCAATTCTAATTCAGTCGGTTTCTATACACCACCATAAGTCCTGACCCTTAGGTTTAAGACTGGCGAACGTTCGCTCTATCCGATCTAGCTACCAGGATTAACTAGCCGCCCGGGTACGGTCGCCTCTCGCAATGACTTAATTAACTGGTGCAATTACTAACGATTTATGAGTTACTCTTGCAGTGGATTAACCCTAACTGGTTCCTACGAAAGGCACACTCCAATGATTAGGTTAACTGGTTGAATTGATGTTTTAAAGAGATGCGAGCGTTCGCTTCTATCCTCAGCTTAACAAGAATCTAAACTAGGTGATCAAGGAAGACAAGTTTATGCGCCAAAGCAGGGAAGCTGTCTAGCGACTAACCCTAGCTTGCATAAACCTAATCTAGGCGACCAACCAGAAGAGAAACATAAACAATGACGAACAAAACAACCATGCAAAGAGAAACTGATTGAACTTCGAATCTAATTACCGCCGATCCGTGACCGCTTTAAAGCCCTGGGTCACTTAGGGTTCATCTAATCTAAGCTCTACAAGTTCAGCTACTCATAACGATAACAGAAGAATCAAAGGCAACAAAGGAAATCATCATACAGAGGAAGAACAGATAAGAACTGAAAAACCTAATTCTGACGACTCCGACGAAGCTTCGATCTCCTAGATCTTCAACTTTAAGATCCTAGCTCTCCGAGGGGGAAGGATGGCGTCACGATCTCTCCACGGATCTTTGAGCTATCTAAACTCTATCTATCGACCCTAGAGTCGACTGACTCTCAAAAGTCTGATTTGTGAAAATATGAATAATGATTGATTCCCCCCATTGGCTGCCGGCTGCTTCTGTTTAAATAGGTACAATTAGGGTTTCCAAGACAATGCCGGAAAAGGAAGGAGTTTTCGGCGAAAACTTAAGAAGTTTTCGCCAAAAACTTCAGTTAAAATACCTTGTTTCCTTCGTTGATTTCTTCATAACTTTTGGCGAAAACTTCAGATAAATTTAGATCAGTCTGCCTGTGAGTTTCTTAAGATATTTTTGGTGAAAACTCTGTTGGGTTTTCTCCGAAAACCTTGTACTGGGCAGTTGGAATTTTCGGTTCTGACTCTGGTTTGATTTCTGGTTCGATTTCGGTTCACTCCTTGAGGTCTTGAACACGTCAGTGGCTACATAAATGATGGTAAAAACCTGTGCTATTGATGACACTCGATTTGACGTGATTATCAGCCTCATTTAAGCGACAATTCTTTGCGTAAGACATGGTTTTTTAGGGTAGAATAACGGATATTGAATCGATTGCCCTATCTCGTGCCATTTGTGTTACCTTGGCCCGTTTCGGGTCTATTTGATGGTTTTCTAGTGTTTTTACGTTAGCACAGGTTTTTGCCATCGAATAAAGTAACCAAGGACGTGTCTAAGGCATTGGAACATCGAGGAACTGAACCGGAATCGTTCAAAGGAGCCAATTAAGTTCAAACCAAATTGCTGCCCGGTTTATACATATATTTTCGGCGAAACTACTCTTTGGTTTTCGCCAAAAATGGAAGAAGAAATCACTGGCCGATTGAGAGGAAGTCTTCGGCGAAAATACCCTTGAGAGTTCGCCGAAAACAAAAGGAAGAATCCACTGTCCCGAGTATGAAGAAGTTTTCGCCGAAATTCCTTTACTATTTTCGGCGAAAATCCTAGTTGAAATCAGAAAAATCTCGGGTTGATATAAATAGAGAACTCGGCAGCTAATATAGGAATCAACTTTTTACAACTGAACACACACACGCGAACGACGACAGAGAGAGAGACAGGGCGAGTAGATAAGGTTCGAGGAGCAGGAACGGATCGTGACGCCATCCATCCATCTCGGAGAGCCAGTGCTAGGAGTTTGAAATCTAGCAGATTGGAGCTGCCAGGAAGCATCGAAATTAGGTTTTGCAGTTCTTCTCTATCTTCCTATCTGAGATGTATTTTCTTGTCTGTCTTCAATTCTTCTGTATTGAATATGAGTAGATAAACTTGTGTAGCTTAGATTAGATGAACCCTAAGTGTCCCAGGGCTTAAAGCGGTCACGGATCGGCGGTGATTAGATTCGAAATTCATTCAGTTTCATCTTGCATGTTTGATTTGTTCTTCGTTTTCTGTGTTTCTTGTCTGGTTTGGCCACCTAGATTAGATTCTTGTTAAGCTAAGGATAGAAGCGAACGCTCCCCTTACTTTAAAACACCAAATCGAACAGTCAACCTTATAATTGGAGTGTGCCTTTCGTAGGAACCAATTAGGGTTGATCCATTACTAAAGTAACTCATTAATCACTAGAATTTGCACCAGTTAAGTTAAGTCGTTGCGAGAGGCGACCGTACCCGGGCGGCTAATTAATCGTGGTAGCTAGATCGGATAGAGCGAACGTTCGCCAGTCTTAAACCTAAGGGTCAGGAGTTATGATGGTGTCTGTGAACTGAATGAACTAGAATCAAAAATCGCTGGTCTGTGACTGTTGTTGCCTTGGTGATCTAAGGGGAATTCGAAATCTAAGCTTGTCTGTCATCTTTCTAGTCAATTAATCAATCTTCAATCTTTCTTCGGTTTAATTTTCATTTCTTCTTATTTTTGCATTCTTAGTATAGAAGTCGTGGAACTCACACCACGCACAACTTGTGTTTGAACTTGAATTAAAACTGTCAACTCCTTGGAGTAAGGAAGTAGAGGAAACCCCTGGAATACGATCTGCTATAGCCTTTTATTAGCATTAGTAGTTTATTTGGTTGAACGCATCACAACGACACGCTCACCAAATTGGCGCCGTTGCCGGGGACTCTTCTACTTCGTTGAAAGAAGAGTTGGCATTTTTATTCTTCTACCTTTCCATCTTTCATTTTCCATCGCACTTCGATTTTACACCGGTTGTGTTTGTTTTTGTCTCGTGCAGATCATAGCAGGTACAGAAGCAGATCACATCCGTTCCGTCTTCCTTTACCACAATGGTTACTCTTAAAAGTGTTGCGGACTATAGTAAGCCGCGTGCATCTAATCTTCGATCACCCATCACCGTGCCCTCTAATGACAATGATCCTGACTATGAGATTTAGATTCCTCTCCTGGAGCTAATTTCTAGGGACATACAATTCGAGGGAAGACCAGAAGATAACCCTTCCACACACATAACCACCTTTCTGGCTGTTTGCGACACCTCCAAGTCTGGGAATCTCAATAAGAATGTGCTATATCTCCGAGCTTTCCCATTTTCTCTCAGAGGTGCAGCTAAACAATGGCTTAGCAGCAAACCGTCAGGTCATTACACTGAATGGGAGACATTAGCTCAAGATTTTGTTGAGGAATACTTTCCTCCTGCAAGAACAACTGCTTATAAAGACCGCATCTCCAGGTTCACACAGAGAGAGGATGCAAGCCTGTATGACACTTGGAACGAATTTCAGTCTCTTCTCTTCGACTGCCCTCACCATGGGTATGAACAGAGACAGCTGGCTGAATTCTTTACTCGAGGTATGCGCAAAGAATCTGCAAACTGGGTCAACACCTTAGCCGACGGATATTGCACCGCTCTCACTCCTCAGGATGCTCTTCTGCATTTTGCTGACTGTGCGTCGAAATCTAGAAACTGGGAGAGGCACATAGAAGGAACCAAGAGTCAGAGCCAGAGTCAGATAAATGTTGCAGAGCAGATCAAGGCAGAAGTTCAGAAGCATCTGCAAGCAGCTGGTATCCCTCTCGACTCTCCGTCAGCTACCGTCTTTTCGGTTGACTGTGGATGGTGTGGATCATGTGCTCATAGCGGCGGAAGTTGCCTCAATTTCGGTGCAGCAGAAGTCTGGTCTACTGAAGAGGTAAACTTCATTGATCAAGGTTTTGCCAACAATCAGAAAGGCTATGCCGGTTACAGAAACTACGTGCCACGGAAGCAAAGCAACCGGTTGGTAGATACTTATTATAGACCTCCAAGATTCATTGGAGGGCAACACCAGTTTCAGGCGAAGCCGTGCTACAATAGAGATATGGACTATGAGAGGAAGATTGATCAGATCATGAGCCGACTTGACGACCATGACATTCAGTTAAAAGCCCAAGCTGCACTTAATCAAGGAACAAAGGCTCAAACCCAGAGGATAGAAGATGCAGTACTCAATATGGCGAAACTTTTTACTAGCAATCCTCTCCTTAATCCAGAAGCATTTCAAGCAGACTCCAATATAAGGAGTGAACACGCTCAAGCTATTACCACTAGGAGCGGCAAGCAAACAACTGATCCAAAAGCTCCGGAACCTGACATGATACCAGATACTAGTGCTGCCATGGATATGCCAGAAATAGAAGATATCACAGAAGAGGAAGAAGAAGCACCTGCTCCTCCTCCGCCGCCCAAGACAGCCCCTGAACCTGTCTTGGCGCCATATGTACCTAGGATTCCTTTTCCAAAAGCTGCAAGGAGCAAAGCCAAGGATCACGACACTCAGTATAAGAAATGGTACAATGTTCTTAAGACTGCAGAAATCAAGATACCAGTGACAGACGCTGTAGAGATTATACCACCACTTGGGAAGTTCTTTAAAGACCTCGTGAAGAAACTGAAGAGTGGTGAGGTGTACTCTATCACGCTCACTAATGAATGCGCGTCTATTCTAGGTGCGCCA
The DNA here is from genome assembly GCA_034768395.1 of Linum lewisii. Taxonomy (NCBI): domain Eukaryota; kingdom Viridiplantae; phylum Streptophyta; class Magnoliopsida; order Malpighiales; family Linaceae; genus Linum; species Linum lewisii. Next base: position 32,754,745 of record CM068299.1, on the reverse strand, counting down.
TCTCCCATTCGACAGCCGCCACCACCCCCAGCTAAGTGTCCTGATCCCGGTTCTTTTACATTACCGTGCATTATTAATGGCATTCAAATTGATCGCAGCCTGGTTGATTCTGGTGCTTCTATTAATGTTATGCCTGTCTATCTATATGAAAAGCTGAATCTAGGGCAATTAAAACCAATTACTCTGCATCTCGTTTTAGCCGATAGGCCTGTCAAACAGCCTAGAGGTATAGTAGAAGATGTAACTGTTTGCTGTGGTCCGTTTACTATACTGGCAGATTTTGTTGTTTTAGATACTCGTGAGCTAGACGGAACACTTATCCTAGGTCGACCTTTCTTAGCAACTGCTGGTGTGAATATAAATTGCAAACACGGCTTATTAACTTTAAGTGTAGGTCAAGAGAGTGTTGCATTCCGCATTAAAGATAGCATGAGATATTCTATTGCTCAAGATGATAAATGCTATGCTGTTGATCCCTTAGAGACGGCCTCGGCCGACTCCTTTACTGATGCTTTATCTAGTGATCCGCTAGAGTTGTGTTTGATTTCACGGATTGATAATGCGTTAGATGACCCAGAGCAGTGCTTATGGCAAGATGAGCTAGATGAACAAAAGGCAACATTCACACCCTTACATGCGCCTCCACACATCGAACCAGCTTCGAGTCGGATTACTACTTCATATGAGAATCCACCAGAACTTACTCTGAAGGAGCTGCCTGACCACCTAGAATATGCATTTATGGGGAAGGACCGCCAGCTACCAGTCATCATCAGCTCCAATCTGACACCTGAGCAGAAAGAGCAACTGATTGGGCTACTCAAGAAGCATGTCCGAGCTATTTCCTGGCAGTTGGCAGACATCAGAGGCATCTCTGAAACCTTCTGCAAACATCGGATAGTTGTTGATGAAGAATTCAAACCAGTCAGACAACCGCAACGCCGACTTAACCCTCAGATGCAGGAAGTCGTAAAGAAAGAAGTACTCAAGCTTCTAGATGTCGGTATCATCTATCCTATCGCCGACAGTCCTTGGGTCAGCCCGACTAAAGTCGTCCCAAAGAAAGGAGCAATCACAGTCATCCCTAATCCAAAGGGTGAACTCATTCCCACCCGAACAGTTACAGGATGGAGAGTCTGCATCGATTATCGACGACTAAATGATGCCACCAAGAAGGATCACTTTCCACTGCCGTTCATTGATCAGATGCTTGAACGATTGGCTAGTCATGAATACTACTGCTTCTTAGAGGGGATGTCCGGTTACTTTCAGATCCCCATTGAGCTTGCTGATCAAGAGAAGATGACCTTCACATGCCCGTTCGGTACGTTTGCTTATCGTCATATTCCTTTTGGTCTATGTAATGCTCCCGCTACTTTTCAGAGATGCATGCTTGCAATATTTGGAGATCTGGTAGAGAATGTGGTAGAGGTGTTCATGGATGACTTCTCTGTCTATGGAGATTCATGTTCAAAGTGTTTGGCTAATCTGGATAAGGTGTTAGCTCGTTGTGAGGAGACCAACCTAGCTCTCAGCTGGGAGAAATGTCACTTCATGGTTACAGAAGGTATTGTTCTTGGCCATAGAATATCTAAGACAAGTATAGAAGTCGATCGTGCCAAGCTTGAGACCATTGCCAGCTTACCACCGCCGACCTCAGTTAAGACAGTGTGAAGTTTCCTCGGTCATGCTGGATTCTACCGGAGATTCATCCAAGACTTCTCCAAGATCGCTCTCCCCATGACCAAGCTACTCGAGAAAGATGTTCCTTTTGTTTTTGATAAAGCTTGTCTCGAAGCCTTTGATACTCTGAAGACTCAACTGACCACCGCACCGATTCTTACAGCACCAGATTGGAATCTCCCATTCGAGATCATGTGCGATGCTAGTGATTTCTCCGTTGGCGCGGTTCTTGGTCAGAGAAAGGAGAAGAGATTTCATCCTATCTACTTTGCGAGCAAGACACTCAATGATGCTCAGAGAAACTACACTACCACGGAGAAAGAGCTTCTAGCTATCATTTTCTCCTTTGATAAGTTTCGACAGTATCTAGTTCTTTCACATACCATTGTCTACACAGATCATGCTGCTCTGCGCCATTTATTAGCCAAGCAGGATTCAAAGCCACGTCTCTTCCGGTGGATCCTTCTCCTCCAAGAGTTCGACATAGAAATTAAAGACAAGAAAGGAGCAGAGAACTTAGCAGCAGATCATCTTTCGCGCCTCGAGGAATCACAAACAGGTAAGTCTACTACCCCTATCAATGATTCGTTCCCTGACGAGCTGTTGCGTGTTGAGACATTTGAACAAGTTAACAGCATAGCTATTGAGCCCTGGGCAATTCCTCACGCTCAAGATCTGAGTAATGCCACCGATTCAGATGAGCCTTGGTATGCAACTCTGGCTAACTATCTCTCACACGGCATTGTACCTCCTGAACTGGATTTCAATGCACGCAAAAAGCTCTTTAAAGAAGCCAAGTCATACTTCTGGGATGAGCCTTTCTTATACCGCATCAGTCTTGACGGGATGATCCGGAGATGTGTCTCTTACATTGAAGCTGCAGACATCATGCGTAAGTGCCACGAAGGACAGTTCGGAGGACACTTCGGAGGCAACCGCACGGCGAGAAAAGTACTCGAAACAGGTTTCTACTGGCCCTCAATTTTTAGTGATTGCGATGTTTATGCTCGACGTTGTGATGCATGCCAGCGATCAGGTAACATTTCCAACCGTAATGAGATGCCCCAAATTGTTTCTTTAACCGTTGAAATTTTTGATGTTTGGGGGATTGATTTTATGGGTCCGTTCACACCCTCCAACGGAAACAAGTACATTCTTGTAGCCGTTGATTACGTTTCTAAGTGGGCTGAGGCTGAAGCTATACCCACTAATGATTCTAGAGTGGTGGGTCGGTTCCTTACTCGTCTTTTCACGCGTTTTGGTTCACCGCGCTTCATCATAAGTGATAGGGGTACCCACTTCCACGGACAATTCGACCGGGTGTGCAAACACTTTGGTGTCACCCACCGAATGTCCACGGGTTATCATCCTCAAGAGAATGGTCAAGCGGAAGTGACGAATCGTGAGCTCAAGCGGATTCTTGATAGAACAGTTGGCCGGTCTCGCAAGGACTGGTCATCTAAGCTCAATGATGCCTTATGGGCATATCGAACTGCCTACAAGACTCCCATCGGTACCTCACCGTATCAGCTGGTCTATGGCAAGTCATGTCATTTACCAGTTGAGCTTGAGCACAAGGCATTCTGGGCTAACAAAGAGTTGAATATGAGCTATGCAGTAGCAGGTAATAACCGCCATGACCAGATCACTGAGCTTGAGGAGCACCGTCTCCACGCTTATGAGAGCACAAAGCTATACAAAGAACGCACGAAGAGAATTCATGACTCTCAGTTGAAGACGATCAAGCAGTTCTACCCGGGAGAGGAAGTGCTCTTATATAATTCTCGATTAAAGCTCTTTCCGGGTAAGTTGAAATCTCGATGGTCTGGCCCTTATACCATGGTCCGACAGACACCCTTAGGTAGCGTCTACATTAAATTGCACGATCAAGAGCCGTTTGTAGTCAACGGGCATAGGCTTAAGAAGTATCTGCAAGGGTTAGCCGTATCCTCTATAGACGTACACTACCTCGTTTTGGAATCCTGACACGAATCCAGGTATCGTCTGGCTCACGGACGTTAAACAAGAGCGCTTCGTGGGAGGCAACCCACGGCTGGCGTCAGTTATTTCTTGTTTTGAGTCATTTTGTTTTAACACCCCTTTTTGAAAAAAAAAATGTGCCGCCGTCTTCAAATGAGTTTTCGGCGAAACTGTGTCATTTTTTCACCGAAAACGTGTTTTCAACCTCGACCTGAATCTCCTGTTCAGCATTTTCGAACCGAAAACCACCATGCCCTTCACCGAAAATTTTGCCTCCATTTTCACTACAATTTTCGCCGAAAATCGTCCCTTCTTTTCGCCAAAAATCCCAGTTCAAATCCCCCTCTTCCACCTGTCCAAAATTTTCGCCGAAAAGCTCCCTTCATTTTTCGCCGAAAACCTTATATTTTCCTTTGACTATATAAGCGGCCCCACCCCTCTTCCTTTCGGCCCCTTCACATCCGAAACCTTGAAGCCCGTCGGCTCCCCTCCCTGCTTTGCAATCCGCCGCCTCCTTGAAACCGACCGACCGACTGCCGCCGCCCCACTAAACAGTAGCCGTCCCTCCACCTTGCCAGCCCTTGATTCGAAACCCTAAAATCAGTGTTTTTCAGCTCCGGTTCCGGCCGACCTAATTTTCCAGTTTTTCCCCATTTTCGTGGATTTCCAATCATTTTCTCGAATCATGTCTTCACGGTTAGTTGTTCAGCCTTTGATTGTGCATCTTTTGGCTTTTTGACTTTCGGTTTTTGGCATGGTTGACTAGGGTTGAGTTTTAGGTTCTCCCTCATTCTTCATAACTGCTTTATCGGTATCAATCGGCTAGGTTTTGGTGTTGTTTCGTGGCCTTTTCTGGATTGTGATATGTTGTCGGTGTGATCGTGTTAATGAATTGTTCCATTATTCATGCCTGCCTCATGAATTGATAGTTATTCAATGATATATCTTGATTCTATGATAACTCGGTTACTTAGTACCCCAACGTGTCACCTTAAGTGTGGGGTAAGAGTCTTGTAATCTAATGCTGGTCATCTCTGAGTTATGTTTTACAGGGCTCCCAAGCGTTTTAAGACTACCAGTGCAGATAGAGCACAGCGATCCTCAGCTCGCCAGAGCAGGACACCACCTCCTCGTCGACCCGCACCAGCTGCACAGAAATCGACAGCTGTGGCCACCATTCCCGAGGATGCGCCTACCCCTGCGACTCCCATTTCCTCTATTCCTACACCTGCCAATGGGGCCGTGCATCCTTTCATTGCCGCCATGGAGCCGCACCAGCTCGAGGTCTTTCTGAAGATCAAAGACATCCCTCCGGCTAAGGTGGCAGTTCTGTCTCTTGACAGTCTCAAAGCGCACAACCCGGCTTGGCACTAGACAATTGACACCGCTCTTAATAAAGCCGGATTGCGAGTGCTGACCACTCATGGATCCCCGTACCCGCTTGTCGCCCTCCAGGAGTTCTGGAGTTCATTTTGGCGCCTCACCCCGAAGCCCTTTCGTGAGCAGAAATTCGTTTCCTTTCCCCTCGGTGGTGTTCTTCATGAGAAGTCCCTTCGCGAGTTCGGCCGCTTGCTGGATCCGCACGTCAATTTCGATACTGCATTAGCTGGCTTTGAGGACACATACTCCATCACCAGTGCTCCTTACCCGGATGTGTGGAAATGGGCCTGCTGCGAGGATGAGAGCTCACCTATCGTCCACCCCACGGTTGGTGACATCTTTCACCCTGTTCTTAAATTCTTGCATTATGTTTGGGTACAGTCTCTGTGTTTTTGCAGCAAGACGAGCCGCCACCACGTTTCTCTGGAGGAGCTCGTATTGTTCCGTGCTTTAGAGGAAGATGCCAACCTGCACCCCGGCTGGTGGCTTGCACGATTCTTTCACAAGCGCACTACCGCCAAGAAGCTTCCTACTGAGCTTCCAGGAGGCCCCTTCATTTCTATTCTGATCGACAACCTCCAGCTCGGTGATAAATGGGGCCCCGATATTCATCGTCTCCCAATTGAGCATGTAGGTGCTAAACTTGCCATAGCACGGCGCATCGACCTTTCAGAGACTATTGAGCATTGCACATCGCTCCCTCATCGCACGAACCAGCCAGTTGACCACCCACCGTCACGAGCGCAAATCACCGCGGAAATGAATGAAAGGCTGGCGCGTATTGAGAAGTGGCAGCTAGACTACTCGGCTGGTTCGTTGCAATGGCAGAAGGACCGAGTGGCACATGAGGAGACTCAGAATGAGCGTTGGTCCACTCTACAGCAATTCATGGCTGACCAATCAGCCAGACACATGGACGAGCTCGCATGGCGACAGCAGATGGAGCAGCGGTTCGCCATATCCTCCATTCCCACTGCACCTCCTCCTCCTCCTGCGGAACAGTGATCTGGTTGCTTCTATCTTTTTCCTTTCTTTTCTTTCTTCTTTTTGGGTCTCAACCCAATTTTATTCTGTGTGGATCCGGGACACTTGTCCCGGTGTCCTTTTGATCTTTTTGTTGTTTGTGTTTTGTAGGATTTTGAGTAGCTCTGCTCCGCTCCGGACTCTCCGTGTTCATCCACTACACCGACCATCACCTTCCAGGTTCTTCGTATATCTCTCCTCTAGTTAGTCCTGTGAGGACACAGAACAGTTCAAGTGTGGGGTAGGGTGTTAGATAACCATGCATGATCTTGATTGCCTATATCTTTGTGTGTGCCTCGTGATTCCTGTCCAGTTCTCTAGCATCGAATTGCTCAATTCTTGACTTTGGATGTTAAATTGACTTCAATTTTGAACAATGACGTTTAGACTGTTCCACTTAGAACCTGTAGCCAACGTGTCAGAACTGATATTAAATGGGTCTAGGTCAGAACAGATCATAAATCACTTCTGTAGTTGGAACTGGAATTAATTGAATAAATTAACTTGTCAACAACAAAGCTCGATAACACCGTTCTAAGATGATAAATGCCAGCTTTTTCCATATTTTCACTCCATATTTGATCACCTGTGATTGTGGCTTGAGATTAGACGGAAATCCAATTCGAAATCTTGTGTAAAAAGTTATAACTAGCTAGGATTAAGTGGCTAAATGGTGAAATCAAGTGACTGAGTGAATCAAATCAATGCTAAGTTCTTTAAAGTGCTGAAAATAAAGCTAGGCAAGCCTGACACCTAAGTGAAGTGTTCGGGTTGAGCACTAGCAAAAAGGCACGAATACTGTGAGCTAGGCAGGTCCAACACCTAAGTGAAGTGTTTGGTATCGAGCACTAGTATGCAGTAAATAAATTAAAGAAAGTTTGAATCTTGAAAGAAATTGTTGTTTAAATCGGTCCTAGCTAGAACGTGTAACGTACAGATCTAGAAGCGGATGAAGTCGAGTCGATAGCCACGTCACTTTTCCTGCCTCCGCGTCCACATCATGGCCAGAGCTTAAAGTCGTTTTGATTAGAATTGGTGTTATCGTAGTCGGTTAATCATGATTAATTATTTTGCTGAGAAACAATCTGTGTTAAAACCACTACTAGAAGTGTGCATAAATTAGTATGATCGGAAACTTGTTTGGTTGATATTCTTGCATGTGTAGGTCACTCTTTCTACGTGGAGCAGTCTAAACCAAATTGTTAGAATTGAAGCTCAGTTTCATCTCATGTCATTTATGAATTTGAGCGTGTTTCTATTCAGTTTGCTTGAGGACAAGCAAAAGCTCAAGTGTGGGGTATTTGATGACACTCGATTTGACATGATTATCAGCCTCATTTAAGCGACATTTCTTTGCGTAAGACATGGTTTTTTAGGGTAGAATAACGGATATTGAATCGATTGCCCTATCTCGTGCCATTTGTGTTACCTTGGCCCGTTTCGGGTCTATTTGATGGTTTTCTAGTGTTTTTACGTTAGCACAGGTTTTTGCCATCGAATAAAGTAACCAAGGACGTGTCTAAGGCATTGGAACATCGAGGAACTGAACCAGAATCGTTCAAAGGAGCCAATTAAGTTCAAACCAAATTGCTGCCCGGTTTATACATATATTTTCGGCGAAACTACTCTTTGGTTTTCGCCGAAAATGGAAGAAGAAATCACTGGCCGATTGAGAGGAAGTCTTTGGCGAAAATACCCTTGAGAGTTCGCTGAAAACAAAAGGAAGAATCCACTGTCCCGAGTATGAAGAAGTTTTCGCCAAAATTCCTTTACTATTTTCGGCGAAAATCCTAGTTGAAATCAGAAAAATCTCGGGTTGATATAAATAGAGAATTTGGCAGCTAATATAGGAATCAACTTTTTACAACTGAACACACACACACGAACGACGACAGAGAGAGACACAGGGCGAGTAGATAGGGTTCGAGGAGCAGGAACGGATCGTGACGCCATCCATCCATCTCGGAGAGCCAGTGCTAGGAGTTTGAAATCCAGCCGATTGGAGCTGCCAGGAAGCATCGAAATTAGGTTTTGCAGTTCTTCTCTGTCTTCCTATCTGAGATGTATTTTCTTGTCTGTCTTCAATTCTTCTGTATTGAATATGAGTAGATAAACTCGTGTAGCTTAGATTAGATGAACCCTAAGTGACCCAGGGCTTAAAGTGGTCACGGATCGGCGGTGATTAGATTCGAAATTCATTCAGTTTCATCTTGCATGTTTGATTTGTTCTTCATTTTCTGTGTTTCTTGTCTGGTTTGGCCACCTAGATTAGATTCTTGTTAAGCTAAGGATAGAAGCGAACACTCGCCTTACTTTAAAACACCAAATCGAACAGTCAACCTTATAATTGGAGTGTGCCTTTCGTAGGAACCGATTAGGGTTGATCCATTGCTAGAGTAACTCATTAATCAGTAGAATTTGCACCAGTTAAGTTAAGTCGTTGCGAGAGGCGACCGTACCCGGGCGGCTAATTAATCGTGGTAGCTAGATCGGATAGAGCGAATGTTCGCCAGTCTTAAACCTAAGGGTCAGGAGTTATGATGGTGTCTGTGAACTGAATGAACTAGAATCAAAAATCACTGGTCTGTGACTATTGTTGCCTTGGTGATCTAAGGGGAATTCGAAATCTAAGCTTGTCTGTCATCTTTCTAGTCAATTAATCAATCTTCAATCTTTCTTCGGTTTAATTTTCATTTCTTCTTATTTTTGCATTCTTAGTATAGAAGTCGTGGAACTCACACCACGCACAACTTGTGTTTGAACTTGAATTAAAACTGTCAACTCCTTGGAGTAAGGAAGTAGAGGAAACCCCTGGAATACGATCTGCTATAGCCTTTTATTAGCATTAGTAGTTGATTTGGTTGAACGCATCACAACGACACGCTCACCAGCTATCACAAAAACACTAGAAAACCATCAAATAGACCCAAAAAGGGCCAAAGTAACCAAATCGGTAGGAAATAGAGCAGTTGAGTGAATATTCGCTATTCTACCCTAAAAACCACATTTCAAGCAAGGAAATGTCGCTTAAATGAGGCTGATAATCACGTCAAATTGAGTGTCATCAATTATCCCAGTCGGTGTAGTGGCCAGGTGGCTTGCTACGAAGCCATCTCTTGGTGGCGCCTCTAAGGGAGAATGGGAAGACTCGTAAGCATAATGTGTTCTTATCGAGGTTCCCACTCTTGAATGTCTCACACATGGTTAGGAAGTCTGCCAAATGTGTGTATGGGTTATCTTGCGGCTTCCCTTCAAACTGAACATCCCTAGAGATCATTTCCATGAAGGTGATCTTGATCTCATAGTCAGGATCATCATCGTTGCGCCGCACAATGATGCTAGACTAAATATTAGTCGCGCTCGGTTTATTGTAATCCACCACTGTGCGTTGAGCAACCATTACGGAAGGAGAAGGTGGTGGTGAATCTGAAGTAGTGGATGAAGCAGACGAAGATGAGGAGTTCTCCTTCAACTCCTCGATCTTAGTAGCGGTAGGAGGTGTAGGCGGAACAATTCTGACTTGCTTCGGAACTCGCGGTTGCTTTGGCGGAGCAGAACTACCCGGCTTAAACTAAAAATGAGTGAGCGGGCGGTTTATAAACCTGTAAAACAACCTACAAGCAACAAAAGCAAACATAACCGGCGTAAAATCAAATTGTGATGAAATATGGAAGATGGAAAGGTAGAAAAATAAAATGCCAACTCTTCTTTCAAACAATTAGAAGAGTCCCCAGCAATGGCGCCAATTTGATGTGCTGTAAAACAGTGATCAAATACTACTAAGCTAAAAGCTAAGCAGATCGTATTCCACAGGTCTCTTGTTCTTGTCTACTCAAATATGAAGGCAATTTATTCAGGTTTAAACACGTTGTGCGTGGTGTGAGTTCCACGACTTCTAGACTAAGGTACAGGAAAATTAAAATGAAATTAAAAGACAAAATGATTGGTTGGTTTAGACAAACGACAGACAAGCTTAGATTTCAAATCCCCCTTAGATCACCAAGGCAACAACAATCACAAGACCAGCGGTTTTCAATTCTCATTCAATCAACTCCCAAACACCACCATAACTCCTTACCCTTAGGTTTAAGACTGGCGAACGTTCGCTCTATCCGATCTAACTACCAAGATTAATTAGTCGCCCGAGTACGGTCGCTTCTTGCGACGACAAAACTAACTGGTGCAATTACTAATGATTAATGAGTTACTCTTGAAGCGGATTAACCCTAACTGGTTCCTACGAAAGGCACACTGCAATGAATAGGTTAATTGGTTGAATTGATGTTTTAAAGAGAGGCGAATGTTCGCTACTATCCTCAGCTTAACAAGAATCTAAACTAGATGATCAAGGAAGACAAGTTTATGCGCCAAAGCAGGGAAGCTGTCTGGCGACTAACCCTAACTTGCACAAACCTAATCTAGGCGACCAGCCAGAAGAGAAACACAAACAGTGAAGAACAAAACAACCATGCAAAGAGAAACTGATTGAACTTCAAATCTAATCACCGCCGATTCATGACCGCTTTATTAAAGCCCTGGGTCACTTAGGGTTCATCTAATCTAAGCTCTACGAGTTTAGCTACTCATATTAGATATAAGAGAATTAAAGACAAACAAGGAGTACATCTCAGGTAGGAAGAACAGAGAAGAACTGTAAAACCTAATTTGACGAATCCGTGAAGCTTCAATATCAAAGATCTTCAACTCTCAGCTCCGAGCTCTCTGAGGTGGAAGGATGGCATCACGATCTCTTCCTGGCTCTTCGAACTCTCAAAAACTCTATCTCGAACTTCTTAGGTCTGGAAATTATTTGATTGATATCCTCTCTGTGTAAAAGTATCTCTTTTAATTCTGTCGCCGGTTTATATTTATAGTTAACCTTTCCCAGCTGGATTAGGTTAATAGTTTTTGGCGAAAACTTAAGAAGTTTTCGCCGAAAACTTCTTTGAAAAAGGCTGACCGATTCGACTGTTTATCCTGTGTCGATTTCGTTCAGAGTTTTTGGCGAAGACTTTGACTTCTCGCCGAAAACTTCATCTTCTAAGTTCTGACGGTTTCTTCTTGGATTTTCGCCGAAAACTTCTTTGAAAAGCTGGGCAGGATTTGTGTTGACTTGATTGACTCATTGGATTGATTCCGGTGCGATTCCTCAAGGTTCCAATGCCTTAGACACATCTTTGGTTACATTATTTGACGGCAAAAACCTGTGCTATCACGAAAACACTAGAAAACCACCAAATAGACCCCAAACGGGCCAAAGTAACACAAATGGCACGAGATAGAGCAGTTGAGTGAATATTCGCTATTCTGCCCTAAAAACCATGTCTTAAGACAAGAAATGTCGCTTAAATGAGGCTAAAAATCACGTCAAATCGAGTGTCATCATGCGTTCATGACTCTCGTGAACAAAGTCTTCCATGAGTACTTGGAAATTTTTTTGATAGTATTCATTGATGACATCCTCATTTATTCTAAGAATGAGAACGAGCATGAAGAATACTTGAGAATCATCTTTCAGCAGCTGAGGGAGCAACAACTCTTTGCAAAATTCTCAAAGTGTGCTTTTTGGTTAGAAGAAGTATTGTTCTTGGGCCACGTGGTTTCTAAGAGAGGAGTAGAGGTGGACCCAAAGAAGATTGAAGCAGTAGTCAACTAGTCCCCACCTATGGATGTGTCGCAGCTGAGAAGCTTCTTTGGGTTAGCTGATTACTACCGAAGATTTGTTGAGGGATTCTCCCCCATGGAGTCTCACCTTCAAAAGATGTTAAGGAAGGAGTCAAAGTATGAGTGGACGAAGGCGTGTCAGAAAAGTTTTGAAGTGTTAAAGAAGAGGTTGACTTCAGCTCCGGTGTTGACTATGCCAATTGAAGAAGGAGAGTACGTGGTATTCAGTGATGCTTTGTTGCAAGGGTTGGGATGCATGCTTATGCAAAATGGGAAGGTATTCTCCTATGCCTCTCGTTAGCTAATAGTGCATGAGGTGAACTATCCGACTCATGATCTGGAGTTAGCTGTAGTAGTGCTCACCTTAAAGTTATGGAGACACTACCTGTTGATGAACACATTTTTGTGTGTGGTCAAATAACTACCCTACTTAAAAAGTGAGGTAGATCGAATCTCTCGAGGTTTCTTCAAATCGACTACTCAAAGAAGCTGGCAATTTACTCAGGCTTAAACACGTTGTCCATGGTGTGAGTTCCACGACTTCAAATTGATGTGATTATATTTAGTGCATTTTAAGTCCATGATTAGCCTAGTGATCTCCCGTGTTTGATCTCATTTTGATATGATTTATACGCTTTTATGAATGTTTTATGCAAAGTGCCCTTTTGTTGCCCGGTTGCCACTTTGAGGCCAATTCCATGTCTATTGGAGCTGTTTTCTTTGTATTTTCAGGTCTTGGCATTGAAGTACTGGTCACAAGGAGCACGTGGGATCAAACGGGAGGTCAATCGGAGCTAGGATGGAGGAGATATGGACGTTGCAAAATCGAAGAAAATACGACTTTCAGCTGAAGACATTTTTGGCGAAAATATCGTAGGATTTTCGCCGAAGAAGAAGTTTTCGGCGAGATTTTCAAGTTCTCGAATCGAAAACTCTAAGCAGACGGAAGACCTTTGATCATTGAAGATATTTTCGGTGAAAACATTCAAAGTTTTCGCCGAAAACTTTATAAGGTCTGTGCAGCCGGTCGGTGTTTACAAAGGCATTTTCGGCGAAAGTTTCACATAATTTTCGCCGAAAATATCAGGGTTTTCCGGTGCAGTATATAAAGGTGAAATAGGCGAGAATTAGGGGGAGGATTCATTCTAATTTTACAACATCATCGCCGACTCTTCTCTCTCTCAACTCACCATCATCATCGCCAATCACCATCCTCTCCCTCAAACACACACCAACCTCCCTCAATTCTTGATCAACTTGAAGATCTAAGTGAAGCCTTCCACCCTTGGATTGGAGCTTGAAGAGGTAAGTGGGAAGATCCTCCATGGAAGCAAGGATGGTCTCCTCTACCCAAATTCAGGTTTCTTCCATGGTTAGGCTAGGCTAAGCTTAGGTTTAGTTTAGTGGGGGATGGATCAAGCTAGGATAGGTGATTGATTGTATGGATTGAACCTCTCATAGCCATTTGTGTAAGATGATGATCCTAGACCTTGTGCCTTGTAGCCATTAGAGTTTGATTTGCTCTTTTGGTATTGTTATGTCTTTCAATACATGAGAATGATTGATTGATGTTGATCTAAGGTTGTAGGATTGTAATTGGATGATTTGAGAGATTGGATTATGCAATTGCAACCATTTTGAGCTTGTTTTCCTTGTTGTCATTTTATCAAACACTTGGTGTGCATTTAGTTTTCTCTCATTTGAAGGTTGAAAGACCCTTTTGATTGCTAGACTAGTGTTATATGATTGACATGAGGATGTCTTGCATCATTTACCTTGTGTTGGATGATTGTTGGCATAGAATTCATTGAGCTAGTTTAAAGCATTCCATTCCCTTTGTTCACATAGCGAGAGAATGGTGCATTTGGTCTAGGAATAGAGAGTCAATTGTGCGAGAGTTCGTTGATTCTACTTGAGTGATTTGCATGGTCATTAATTACACATCGTTGCTTGAGATTCAATCCAGCTTTCATGAACCTTGACCTTGAAGAAATCCCTAGCTAGACTAAACTCCTTTCTCTCTTGTTTGTTCCTCAATTTCATTTGTCAAATTTGCCTTGCTTGTTTATGCTTTTAACTTGTTTTCTTTCAAACCAAATCTCAACTCAAAATGTATGGACCGTTCACGAATTTTGTGAGTATTAGCCTATGAGAGGGCCTTGTGGAATACGACCTTGATAAAATTTTTATCAAGTTTTTGGCGCCGTTGCCGGGGACCTCTCATTCCTAAGAAAGCAATTATTAGTGAACCGATCTTTACACTTCCTTCCGTTTTCCTTTTAGCTTCTTTGTTACTCTTTGTTTACTTTGTTATCCCGCATCGTTGTATTACTCGGGTGTGTTTGTTGTGCTTGTTTGCAAGGGATTTGGGTTAGTGCATGAGGCGTTCAGCTCGTCTTCAAGCATGACTCCAAGGACTAGAACAAGTGCTCGAACCACGGACTACTTCCTCACCTCCTACAGTTGAAGAACAAGAAGTTGACCACATCTCACATCACACTATGTCTCATCACGAGGACGAGGATGACCAATCGGTACATTCACATCACACTAATGAAGATGATCAATCACAAAGAGGTGCGAGGCGCACACTAGCTGATTATGCTCGTCCAACCCTCGAAGGGGCAGCCTCGAGTATCGTGCGAAGACCGGTAAATGCAAGAAACTTCGAGTTGAAGCCTAACATGATTCAGATGGTACAGAACGGAGTGGTGTTCAACGGTATAGATGGAGAGTGCCCATCTAGACACTTGAAGGACTTCCTAGAGATATGCGATACGGTGAAGAACGATCAAGTTCACCCGGATTGTGTGCGGCTCCGACTCTTCCCCTTCTCACTCAAAGGTAGAGCCAAGTCTTGGTTGGAGAACCAACCTAGTAGAACATTCACTACATGGGAGGGACTAGCCGAAGCCTTCCTCGAGTAGTTTTTTCCCCCCTATATGACGGATGCAATCCGGGATCGAATCAACCACTTCACACAACACAAGGGAGAGCTCTTCCATGAGACTTGGAATAGGTTCCAAGCCCTTCTTCGGTCTTGTCCTCATCACAACTTCGCTGAATGGAGCTTGGCGGATATCTTTGCTAGGTTCCTTGATTTTGAGAATACAAGGATGATCAACCAAGCCGCCGGAGGTGATCTAAGGATGCTCACTCCCGAAGATGCTTTAGAACTCTTTATGGAGATGGCCAACAAGACAAGGAGTTGGTCTCGACAACAACCTCCAAGGTCTAAGTATGGAAGTGACACTCACTATGACTCCAGAGCTATAAGTGTTGATGAACCAAAGGATTCGTCTACCTATGGGAAGAAGCCTAAGTTACCGGGGCATCGAGATGAGGATGACCCTATGTTTGCACTTCTCATGTCTAAGATCGATGCTATGGCATCTCAAGTAAGTAACCTGAGTATGCCTAAGCATCCCTCCAAGTTTCCATCATCTCAAGTGGGTAATCCCCCAGTTGCTTCAATATATTGTTATGAATGTTGTGGGGGTCAGGGTCACGACTTCAGTGCTTGCCCTTCCGCCACTCTTGAGCTTGGCCAAGGCGATCACAATGAGGAGGTAAGCTTCGCACAAGGTCAAGGATTCCATGGTAATTTCAGCCCCCAAGGTAACTATCAAGGTAACTATAACCGACCGTGGAACCAAGGTGGTGGGTACAACAAGTCTAACCAATGATACCAAGGCCAAGGGAGTCAAGGTAGTGGTTATAACAAGGGTTACAACCAAGGAAATCAAGGAGGATTCCAAGGTTATAGAGGGTATCAAGGCAACCAATGGTCTCAAGGAAGTAATCAAAACCAAGGTAGTCAATGGACTCAAGGAGGTCCCCAAGGTCAAGGGAACCAAGGGGGAAATCAATGGAATCAAAGTGGACATCCAAATCAAGGTCCCCAAGGTCCTACTCCACCGGGAATGTAGAATCATAGAGGTGATGGACCACCTGGATTCAACAAGCCACCTCAGAACAAAGAGGGCGTTTCTCCAATATCTCAAGAGGATACCAACGCGGCAATGATTCAACTTATAAAAAATCAACAAGCTTCGATTGCAAATTTGGAGAATCAAATGGGACACATTGCTAAGACACTTTCGGAGCGACCCTCGGGTACTTTGCCTTCCAATACCGAGGTCAACCCCAAAGGTCCGGAGCATAACAAGGTAGTGACATTGAGAAGTGGAAAACCTTTGCAAGATGCAACCTCTTCCCTAATTGACTCTCAAAAGGTACAAGATCCTAATATAATGGTTGATGAAGATGATATCAAGGATCCTTCGGATGAAGTTGGGGTTGAAGTCGAACCT
Organism: Linum lewisii; assembly: GCA_034768395.1. NCBI lineage: Eukaryota > Viridiplantae > Streptophyta > Magnoliopsida > Malpighiales > Linaceae > Linum > Linum lewisii. The sequence continues at coordinate 32,738,702 of CM068299.1, read as the reverse complement.
CCTACGGGTAATGTGAGTACTAAGGTTGCCAAGGAACCTAGTAAGGCTACATCGAGTACACCACCGGTCTCTCCTCCCGCACCGGTTGTACCTCCATACAAGCCTAAGCTTCCATATCCCTCTCGAGTGAGTAAGGATGGACTTGAGAAGGTTTTTAAGAAGTTTGTGGAGCGGCTTAGTCAAATGCAGTTCTCTCTTCTGTTTCCCGAAGCTATGACTACGATGCCTCAATATGCTAAGTTCATGAAGGAACTCTACACCAACAAGAGGAAGCTACCGGAGACATCTCTAGTCCACCTCAATGAGTAATGCTCCGCCATTCTATTCAAGAGTCCACCGGAAAAGCTTAAGGATCCAGGTACTTTTACTATCCCTTGTGCTATAGGTAATACCTCTTTGCCTAATGGTCTTGCGGATCTAGGTGCTAGTATCAATGTCATGCCTTATTGCATATTTGAGAAACTAGGATTATGTAATCTTCGTCCTACTCGTATGTACATTCAACTTGCGGACAAGTCGACCAAGAGTCCTAGGGGGATTGTTGATGATGTGCTAGTTAAAGTTGGTCCTTTTGTTTTCCTAGTTGATTTCGCGGTCATTGATACCGATGATGTGGATGTCTCATTGATATTTGGTAGACCATTTCTTGCTACTTCTCTGCTTTAATTGATGTGCATGATGGGAAATTGACATTGAGAGTAGGACAAGAGAGTTTCACATTTTGCATAGCCGATGGCATGAAAATTGCTCACGCGCAAGATGATTTAGAGTACTCGTGTGATACTATTGCTTCGGCTAGCGTGTGTAGTATTTCTAACTTCGTGTGTCAAGATTCTTTGGATGTTTGCCTTAGAATGAATGTGCAGGAACATTTAGACATCCCAGAGTTAAAAGCTCAGGTGGCTTACCTTGATGAAGGGAGAGACAAGTTGGAGAGTGAGACAGTTTTTGTTGCTCTTCCGAAGGTGGAAAGGGTGAAGACCTCTTATGAAGAACCACCTACTCTTGAGCTCAAGCCTCTTCCCACACATTTGGAGTATGCTTTCCTCATGCCAAACTCTAAGCTACCGATCATCATAAATTCTAAGCTTCTACCCGAGCAAAAGGATCGTCTAGTGGAGCTTCTCAAGAAGTACATGAGAGCTATTGCGTGGAGCATCTCGGATATTCGAGGTATAAGTCCCACATTTTACTCACATCGGATCCTTATGGAGGAAGATTTCAAGCCGGTTGTGCAACCATAAAGAAGGCTAAATCCTAACATGAAAGAGGTTGTGAAGAAAAAGGTTATTAAGCTCATGGATGCGGGGATTATTTTCCCTATCTCGGATAGTCCTTGGGTTAGCCCCGTGCAAGTTGTGCCCAAGAAAGGAGGGATCACGGTGGTAGCTAATGACAAGGATGAGCTTATCCCGAGGCACAAGAGCCAAGAAAGAAGGAAGATCTGACGGCGTCCCCTCATGAATCGCCAAACATTAAAGATCCTGGCGAGATAAAGAAGGAGAATAAAGAGAAGACGAATGCGGTTCGGAAGCCGATTGCTCAGCCCCCGTCTACCGAGCCACCAGGGAAGAATGATCCTCTGAAGGACACTTCTTCGAAAGAACTGTTCAGGCCTTGTAAAAATTCTGGTCATCTTCCCGAATAACGAACCAAGATAATTCACGCAAACGGGAAGAAGTTCACACTTGCCGGAGGATATTTCAAGAACTCCGACTCGGGCCTAAGAGAAATCCTGAGTTGGGATGTCTCCTGATCGTCGTCCAGGTATCGTCCGGCTCAAGGACGTTAAGCAAGAGCGCTTCGTGGGAGGCAACCCACGGCTGGAGTCAGTTTTTCATTTGTGTCAAACTTAGTATTTTAGAGTCGGTTCGGGGGAGCCAAAAGTGTCAGTTTGTTTGTTTTCTTATTTTTCGTGTGTAGTCTATGTGTCGTAGTGTCAATTGCAAGTCATTTGAGGTTGTTCCGATTTTTGTGGATTTAACTGTGATTTTCTGAAGATTGCCGGATTTGCAAAAATATTTTCAATCATACAGGTCAAAATTTTCGGCGAAAATTCTTTATACTTTTCGGCAAAAAATACCTTTGAAAACCGGCAGTACTTTTTCCCTAACATTTTCGGTGAAATCTTGCACCTATTTTCGCCGAAAATCTGTTTGAAAATCAACAAATTTTTCACTTAAAAATCCGGACTTCTTCTCTCTCTCCCCTCACTTTCTATTTTCGAAATTTCCCAAAACTTCCCCCTGTTTTTTTTTTCGACACCCGCCGACCACCACCTATTTGTCGACGCCCTCCACTTTCCACCCACCGACGCCCTTGACCAGCCATGATCGGGTGGTGTCCTTTTCCTTGTCCTTTATTTGTATTTCTTCTTTTCGCATTTCGATCCAACTTTTTTCTGTGTGGATCCGGGACACTTGTCCCGGTATCCTTTTGATATTTTTGTTGTTTTTGTTTTGTAGGAACTTGAGTAGCTACTCCGCTCCGCTCCAGGCTATCCGTGCTCATCCCCTGCACCAACCATCTCATTCCAAGTTCTTCGTATATCTCTACTCTAGTTTAGTCCTGTGAGGACACAGAACGGTTTAAGTGTGGGGTAGGATGCTAGAGAACCTTGCATGAACTTGATTGCCCTTAATTGTGTGTTGTGTGTTTCTCGGTGCCTTTCCAGTTTCTCTAGCATTAGAATTGCTCGGTTCTTGATTTTTGATGTTAAGTTGTTGTTCAATCTGTCATAATGATGCTTAGACTGCTTAACCTAGAACCTGAAAACCAACGTGTATACTTTGATGCTAAATTGCCTGGTCAGAACAGATTTTTAAAAATCACACTTGTAGTTTGTAGTGATTGCATGAAAATGACCGAATCCGACTAGCAAACCAAATGTGAGCTTTTGATCCATTGCACGTAACTTGCAATTTCAATTCTTTTTGAGTTGTTTTCTGTTTGCTTGAATGAGTTAGAATTTGCATGAGACCTACTCGAGACCACACGATGACACGAGTTCTAGAATGATAGGGGCACCTAGATTCAGCTACTAAGCTAGATAGCTTACCTAACGTTAAATCCTCTAGGTTTAAACCCTTGAGCTTGGCCTGTTCTTTCGGTTCGATATACATTACAGCCATTTCCCATTCTTTCATTCCCCGTTGATCCCCTGTGGTTGTAGTTCTAGATTGACCTACCGAAAGTCGGTTTGTGGTAACCTGCCTATAGCCATTAAACAGGTGGCCTTAGCTATTATGTCCAAACGTGTAAACCCCTCTAGCAACTAAAAGATAGAATCGATACAAAGAAAAAAAATGAATAAATGAAAGAAAAGAGGAAAAATTCGAGAAACCAAAAAAAAAAGTTTAAAGTTTTTAGTTCAAATAAACGTTCTTCTCCCTACAAATGGAAGAACGAAGTCAAAAGATAAGTTGAAAAGAAAAGAAAAAAAATGTGTATGTAAAAGAAAACAAGTGCTAGATTGCTTGAGGGTATCATAGGGCGAGCGTTCATTATTCCACCCGTGTCTAGTTAGACGGTAGGAAGCCATAGATTAGATTCGAGGTAAGTTAGTCGAAAGCTACACCGCACAAAGCCATCATCATACATTCCCATCATCCATCGCATCATAAACCCTTGTAGTGTAGAATTCATTACGGTCCTAGCAGGGAAGTCCTTGACTAGATACTCGTGTTGTCACAGTGGTGGAGATGTGGTCGAAATGCAAACTTATGATAGAATTCAGTAACAGAAAATGGTTGAGAGCAGAAACACGTCCTTAAACACAGAGAGTGAGAGTCCCCCATTGTACTAAATATTTCCTGTGTGAAGAGTCTTCTCGGTCAGGTCAAATTCGTGCATAATTGGTTACGATTACTTGTTGTGTGCAGTTTACTAGTGAGACCAGGTTGTTTGGCTGATCTGTATGCATGTCAGGTTTCTTGTTCTAGGAATTAGCTGCCCTAATAATTCATTGTGATTGATTGAACTCCAATTTAATCGATCTTACCTATTGTGAACATGAGCGTTTCTATTCAGTTTGCTTGAGGACAAGCAAAAGCTTAAGTGTGGGGGTATTTTGATGACATTCGATTTGACATGATTATCAGCCTCATTTAAGCGACATTTCCTTGCTTAAGACATGGTTTTTAGGGTAGAATAGCGAATATTCAATCAATTGCCCTATCTCGTGCCATTTGTGTTACCTTGGCCCGTTTCGGGTCTATTTGATGGTTTTCTAGTGTTTTTCTGTTACCACAGGTTTTTGTAGTCAAATAAAGTAGCCAAGGACGTGTCTAAGGCGTTGGAACCTCGAGGATTGCACCGGAATTGATCAAAGGAGCCAATCAAGTCGAAACAATTCCTGCCCCGGTTTACAAAGGAATTTTCGCCGAAAATACACTAGGATTTTCGGCAAAAATATGTTCACAAATCACTGATGCCGACTGAAGGAAATTTTTGGCGAAAACCCTAAGTTTTTTACCAAAAACTATTGGAACAAAAATTACAGGAGAAAGCAGCCGGCGGACCATCCATTTACAAAGGAATTTTCGCCGAAAATTCCTCAATATTTTCAGCGAAAATATCAGAAGAAATCCGGCTGAATTAGGGTTAAGTATAAATACTTAACCGGCGGTCCAAATAAAAGATACCTCATAATTTCAATCATAATTTTCCAGACCTAGAAGTTCGAGAGAGAGTTTATAGAGTTTAAAGAATCGTGGAGAGATCGTGACGCCATCCCTTCACCTCGGAGCTTGGATTGAAGATTACCGGAGATTGAAGCTTCACGGATTCGTCAAATTAGGTTTTACAATTCTTCTCTGTTCTTCCTACCTGAGATGTATTCCTTGTTTGTTTTCGATTCTCTTGTTCATAATATGAGTAGCTAAACTCGTAGAGCTTAGATTAGATGAACCTAAGTGACCCAGGGCTTTAAAGCGGTCACGGATCGGCGGTAATTAGATTCGAAGTTCAATCAGTTTCTCTTTGCATGGTTGTTTTGTTCGTCATTGTTTATGTTTCTTTTCTGGTTGATCGCCTAGATTAGGTTTGTGTTGAATTAGGGTTTGTCGCCAGACAGCTTCTCCGCTTTAAACATTAAAAGTTGTCTTTCCTGATCACCTAGCTTAGATTCTTGTTAAGCTGAGGATAGAAGCGAACGCTCGCCTCTCTTTAGAACATCAATTCAACCAGTTAACCTTATAATTGGAGTATGCCTTTCGTAGGAACCAGTTAGGGTTAATCCGCTTCAAGAGTAACTCATAAACCATTAGTAATTGCACCAGTTAAGTTAAGTCGTTGCGAGAGGTGACCGTACCCGGGCGACTAATTAATCTTGGTAGTTAGAATGGATAGAGCGAACGTTCGCCGGTCTTAAACCTAAGGGTCAGGAGTTATGGTGGTGTATAGAAATTGATTGAACGAGAATTGAAATCCGCTGATCTGTTGATTACTGTTGCTTTGGTAATCTAAGGGGGATTCGAAATCTAAGCTTGTCTGTCATCTTTGTTTAACCAATCAATCATTCTGTCTTTTAATTTCATTTTAATTGTCCTGCATCTTAGTCTAGAAGTCGTGGAACTCACACCACGCACAACGTGTTTAAACCTGAATAAATTGCCAGCATATTTGAGTAGTCGATTAGAAGAAACCCTGTGGAATACAATCTGCTTAGCTTCTAGCTGGGTAGTATTTGATCATTGTTCTGCAGCTCATCAACATGGCTAGCTCTGTATCTTTCATGTAGGTAGGGGCTGACACGAAGGAGTTGATGTGGTGAATGATGATGAAATGAATGGATGAGAGTTGTTAAATGAGATGTAATGTTTGTGATAAAGTACCTTTCGATGTTAAGTGAAATGTTGATATGATCCACAAGTGCTGCCCTGATGCCAACCGGTACTCCTACACCCCACCAGGCTCACCTAGCCAAGGCAGGACCCTAGGACTTCACAAGAACCGTGTAGATCAAAGGGCATGCCATCTTCAAGCCCTAAAGCCAAGGTATGACATGAAATATCGACTAAGGCCTTCCCTTGCAGGTAGAAAGACTCCAAGAGATTGAATGCTACTCCAGGCCATGCTGGAGGTCGAGGATATAAGCCCTAGCACTGAAGACAAGCCTCAGCCTGCTCCTAGCCTGACCTCCAGGAGCCCTGAAGAAGTTGGCCCCTTGAGTGACCCTCTAGATGCATTTCTGGAGTACAAAAGGAGAAGTGCCCAAGAATACTTGGCCTGGAGAGGAGAGCTTCCAAGGACTGACCTGGAGCCGGGCCATGAGAAGAATTGGAGTCCTTGGCCCCGAGGCATGACACTTGGGCCGACTCCACCCCCGGAGATCTACATTAGGAGCTACTTGGAGACCAGCCCGAAGCTTAAAGAGGAAGGCCCGAGCAGAAGTGGAGAGGGCCCGAGGAAAGGCCAGCCCCGAGTCCTAGACCGGCCGCCGGGCCGATCCGAGGGATCCCATGAAGCCGGCCAAGAAGACTGGGCCTCTTGGGCAAGACTCTTGCCCTCGGACCAGCCCGACGCACCATGCCACACGACCACCACGCGTATCAGGCCCGACGCCCGATTGGACATGCCCACCGGGCCGCCACCATAACCAACCGGCCCGAGCAGCCGAATTCATCCGAATTAGGGTTTTAAGTGTTTTATTCCTATTTGAGTTGTATTTTCAGTTTTAAGACTATTTAATTGTTTATTCCTTTTTAGTCGGATTATTTAGGGGTTTTAGGATTCTTTTTAGGAGTAGGACTCTTTATTTTATTCTTATTTAGGAAGTAGCTACCAGGGAGGAGAGCTTGTTCCCTCACCTATAAATAGAGGCCGCCGGCCACCCTTTGTAAACAGAACCCTTTTGAATAAACAACCCCTTTTATAGAACTTTGTTCTTGCATGTTGCAATACTGAAGGATCGGCTTATCATCAAGAGTATCCTCCTCTTGAAGTGGCGCCTTCGACTTGATACTTCTGGTTCCTAGCTCGTTTATAGCTAGTAAGTCAAAGTCCTCTTCCACCCCGATTCCGATGGTTTTCTCTCGTTGCTAGGATTATCGGCTTGTGGTGTTTAAGGCTCGTCTGCCCACGGTTGCAGCAGTTCACATCAAATGTGATAGAACCTGAAGGAACCTACACTGCCCTCACATGTGAACTATGAAGTACTTAAGTCCGAACTACAAGTCTGGTTCACCATGGAAGGGATTCATGGTTAGTTAACTTAGTTTTGTTGTATACTCCATCGTGGAAGGATCCCGTGTGGATGCGTCTGTTTGTCTACTCCTTCGTGGAATGATTCTATATGGATGCGTCTGATGGTATACCCCTACAGGGAAAGATCCGGCATGATTGCGCCTGGGTCGATGGATGGCTAGGTAGTGGTGTGGGAGAATTCCTTGGCGCCTTAATAACTCACCTAGTAATGATTCGTGAAATGATTGTGTGTATGTGTGCGATGATTGTGATTGTGAGCTATGATGTGTGCTGGATCGTATGAATGCTAGTTTCGCTTATGGTAGTATTATTGTTATGGTTTTTAATATGAGCTGTGAACTTCACCTATTTGATCACCTAGACTGTTTTAGGGTACTAAAATTGGTTAAGGCTGAGTTTGGGTTCCACTGTAGGTGTAATGTGTGGAGTATGGGACCTCTCCTTTTGTACAGTTCAGCGTATAGTTAAGCCCAGTGGGTTCACTCAATTTCATTAGGAAAATGATCCCCCCTCCTCTTCCCCTTTCAGGTTCTCGTGGCTAGTGAGTGTGGTGTGAGAATTCAGGCACATCGGTCGAGTTTGAGAAGGTTGTTGAGCAAGACCATGAGGTGAATATTGGCAAGCTACTCAGAGTTGACATTTACTTATTTATGTTTCAGTTGACTATTTGTATTTTCGGGATTGTATTCCATTTAGGGATTTGACATTGGATTTATTGTTTACCAGTTGTAATCAGATTTTACTATTGGAGGCCTCCCTTCGGATATTTCATTTATTGAGGATTCTATTCACATTCATTTTTATCATTTTGTCTATTTCATTTATTGCTCTATCTTACTAGTGATGTTCATTACCAGTTCAACCACGGGTTTACCCTTACCCGGGTCGATTCGTGATCGGAGTTACACTGCTAAACAACATCCACAAAATTAATTAATCCACAACTTGTTCATGATTATTTTCCCTAAAGTAAGATATTAGGGATTTATAATGCAGTAAAATACAAGTGTTACATAGAGCAGCGTGGAGGGGTTATGATGTGAACCTTCGAGTAGGCTGTCCTTGACCCTCTCACCTCTTGGATGAGGAACCTTGGCTTGGCTACTACGAAGACCCTAACCACCGCGAGTCTTGAGAATCGGCTATAAAGATCAACTTCCCTTTGAATTATATACAACTCAGAACTTTGTTCTAAATTCCCTTCAAGTCTTTGCTCGTTGTTGCATTGCTTAAGGTTGGTATTGTCGACAGAAGCATCCATCTTCTGTAGTGGAGCCACTCGACCGGACAAGAGAGCCTCTTTCTGGACAGTGACTTCAGATGCAGGTTCCTCACACTGGAAAAGGTTGCTCAAGCTGAGAGATTGTGTTAAGGAGTATATTGATCAGGATGATGAAGGTGATCTGAAGTGGAAAGGAAAGGCTGTTAAGAAGCTGAAGATTGGAACGATTTGGGAGGATATAAGGAGAAAGAAAATTGCTATTTATTGGTATAACAGTGTTTGGTCAGGGTATAATATACCAAGAAGAGATGTGATAGCTTGGCTAATTGTGACAAATAGAATCAACACAAGGGACAAAATCAAGGCATGGGATCCCTTGGTGGATGCTCTTTGTGCATTATGTGAGAATGAGGAGGAAAGTAGATAGCATCTTTTTGCTCACTGTGAGTTCACCAACACCTTGCTGAATCATTTCTTCACTAGCATCAGATTGGCTTCGTTTGAGGAAATGATTAAGATGGTATGCAGTTGGGGGGAAACTGAAACAGATAGAGCTAAAAAGCTTCTTTGGAGAGTTCTTATTTGTCATATTTGGAAGGAGAGATGTAATCGTATTTTTTTGGGGGGGGGGTAGATTATAGGAGTAGTTATCAAGTCATAGAGGAAATCAAGAGTGAAATGCTGAATTTCGCTCTTGGGAGGCGTGAAGCTGATAGTATCATAGGGGTAGTATAGTTCTTTGAGTCTCTCCTTTCCTTTTTTTTGTACTGTTATTCCACATTTTGATGAATACAAAACCAGCTCAATTCATAAAAAAAAGGGAAGTTGATTACAAAGAGAGGTCGAAGCCTCTTATTTATACTAGAAGAAACCGGGACATCCCCACGGTTTCCTAGTTAGACACAAACTCGGAAAATAATAAAAAAATAACCTAGAGTCCTATTTAGACTACTAAAAGGACTTAATTATTCCTAAACAACCGAGAACTAAAAGGAAAATACGAGTCCAATACTAAAAAGGAATAAAAATAACTAACGTGTTTAAAAAGCCCTAAACCGGTGGATCCGGTCAGATTTGTGATTCACGCGCGGTCCGGATTAGGAAAGTCGGCGCCGCCTTTGTGTCTGACTTGGAATTTGGTGGCAGCGTCGAGTGCTGATGCTGGGGTGTTTTCGGACCTCTGGATGCTGGGCACTGCTGGGTCTGATGCTGAGCTTGCTCGGGCTCTGGGGTTAGGGTTGATTCGGTCCGTGCCATGTTCACCCTTCAGACTCTTCATTTCCTTGTCTTTCGCGGCTCTAATGAGGGTGGCGCTTGCTGGAGCTTGCTGCTGGGGCCAGATGGTCTCCAATGCCTGAGGGAAAGCTCCAAAGGCCTGAGTACATTGACGGTCGGGTGCTAAGTGCCATCCGGTGCCCTCCGGTATCGGCGCTGGTGCCCATGTCGGGGCTGTCTTTGAGTTTTCCCCATTTCCCTCTGAGCCTTTCAATCCCCACTTGGCCCAATCCTCTAGGAAGGTTCTTAGAGGTTCTCTAAGTGTTGACACCCGTTCTTTGCTAGGCTGGAGCTTCTGAGGGCCTAGTCCAGGTGCTAGGCTCGACGTGGCGCTCGGGACAGGATGAACTGGTGGCACTTCGATCTGTCTCTATGTTCTCCTCCTCTGACATTCTTCCAGGAAGGCATCCAGAGGGTCCCAGGGTTGTATAGCACCTCCTGGTTTGATGTGAACCACTGCAACTGTGGGCAGACGACCCTTGAACACCGCAAGTTGGACACCGTGCAACGAGGTAGAACCGTCGGGAACCGGGGGCGGATGAGGAATTTGACCCGTCAGCTATATAACAGCTGGGAACCAGAAGTACCAAGTCGTAGACGCCACGCCAAGAGATGGATGCTCTTGATGATAAGTCGATCCTTCAGTATCGCAACATGCAGATAGTTTCAAGAACAAAGTTCTATAAAAAAGGGCATTTATTTCATCAAAGTTGTGTTTACAATGGGTGGCCGACGGCCTCTATATATAGGTGAGGGAACAAGCTCTCCTCCCTAAACACTACTTCCTAAACAAGAATAAAATAAAAGAGTCCTATTCCTAAAAAGAATCCTAAAACCCCTAAATAATACTACTAAAAAGGAATAAAACATAAAATAATAGTTGTAGTCTTTAAAGCAGAATAAAAGACCTAAATTAGGTCAAAAACCCTAATCTGGCCGCGTACGGCTGCTCGGGCCAGTTGGGCGCGTGTGGCGGCCCGGTGGGCTTGACCGGGCAGGAGCCGGACATGGTTCGGGTGGCGGTCGCGGGCCTGGTGCTCCGGGCTGGTTCAGTGGCAAGGGCCTTGTCCAAAAGATTTGTTCTTCGTGGCCGGCTCCATAGAATTTCTCTGATCGGTCCGGTTGCCGGTCTAGGTCTTGGGGTTGTTCTTTCCTTGGGCCTTCTCCATTTCCGCTTGGGCCTTCTTCTTTAAGCTTTAGGTAGGCATCCAAGTAGCTCCTGATGTAGCTCTCCGGGGGCTGGGTCGGCCTAAGTGTCACGCCTCGAGGCCAAGGACTCCAAGTCTTCTCATGGCTCGGCTCAGGGTCATTCCTTGGAAGCTCTCCTCTCCAGGCCAAGTATTCTCGGGCTCTTTTCCTCCTATACTCCAGAAATGCTTCTAGAGGGTCACTCAAGGGGCCGACTTCTTCTTCAGGGCTTCTGGAGGTCAGGCTAGGAGCAGGTTGCGGTTTTTCTTCCTTGCTAGGGCTTATACCCTTGGCCACCAGCATGGCCTGGAATAGCCTTCCATCTCGTGGAGCCTTTCTACCTGCAAGGGAAGGACTTAGTCAATATTTCAGAGCGTACCTTGGCTTTAGGGCTTGAAGATGGCCTGCCCTAGGCCCTATGTGCCTTTTGTGAGGTCCTAGGGTCTTATCTCGGCCAGGTGACCCTGGGGGGTGTAGGAGTACCGATTGGCATCAGGGCAGCATTGTTGGATCATATCATTCCCCTCTTCTTGCCTTGGATTTGTCTCCAAATCAATCTCGGGGTCTTTTCTAGCACTCATCACCCTCTTCCAAACTTTAGCAATTTTATGAGCCATGGTAGGGGATGATTCAACTTCATCTTTAGACCTAGGAGTGTCGTTTGAGTCAGTAATGGACCAAGGCTCGGGTCCTTCAGTGCTTCCTCCATCAGTCTCCATAGCTCCCTCTCCTGAAAAACTATCAACAATAATGTTAAGGCTCGGGGAGGTAGCGGGTGAGAGTTCCTCACTCATATCCACATCCGGGTCAGCATCCGGATCTTCTTCACTCGGGGCAGCCCTCAGAATTCGTCGGGAGGTGATCTCCCATTGAATCTTGGGTGCATAGGGGACCGTCGGTGAAGCATCGGGTCGGGGCACGGGGTTGCCGGAGGTAAAGCAGGGCACGTCGGGCAGGGCGGCGGCGGCGGGCAGTGGGGAGGCGGCGGCGGCGGCGGGCAGTGGGCAGTGGGAAGGCGGTGGCGTTGGATAGTGACGCGTCGGGCAGTGACGCGTCAGGCAGTGACGCGTCGGGCAGTAGGAAGTTGGCGGCGGCGTGCAGTGGGAAGCCGGCGGCGGTGGGTAGTGGGGAGCCGGCGGAGGCGGGCAGTGTAGAGCCGGCGGCGATGGGCATTAGAGAGCCGGCGGCGGCGGGCAGCTCGGTAGCGTCGGGCATCATCGTGTCGGGGCAGCCGGGGTCGGGTAGGACCGGGGCTGAGCGTCGGGCAGGGACGCGCCGGACTCGTGGTCGGGGGCCACGTCGGGTGGTGATGCGCTGGGGGGCATTGGGCAGCGACAGGTCGGGGCCGGGTGCTAGGGCGGCCGGGGCCTGGTCGGGCAGGGTAGCGCCGGGTGCTGGGGCGCTAGGACTGGTCGGGGAGGGCCAGTCGGCATCAGGGCCGAGTGCTGGGGCGCCGAGGCCTGGTCGGGTAGCACCGGGGTCGGGTGCTGGGGGGCCGAGGCTGGTCGGGTAGCGCCAGTCGGGGCTGGGCGCTGGGGCGCCGGGGCGCCGGATGTGATCCCGATCACCAAGGCCGGCGCGGTCACAACACCACGGGCACCAGGCCAGGAAAACTCCACGAGAGCGCCGGACAAGGAGAATTTAATGCCCGTTTTGCCTAGAGACTTGAAGCCGAGCGAGGACTACACCGGCTCCAGGCCTACACCGGCACCATCTCCGGAGCCTTGGAGAGACAAAGCCCCAAGGTCAGGCCCCAAGCCAAGCCTAGGACCAAGTCCTGCCCCGAGCCCCGATCAAGGCCGACTACCTAAACTAGGCCCCATGCCAAATGCCATGAGCTCTAGACCGACACCAGCCCCTAAAGACATCCCTAAGGTACCTTGGGAACAAGGCTCGAAGCAGAACTCAAAAGGTCTGGACAGATTTGAAGAAGGCCCTAAGCTAAGCCTACCACAGGCACAGGACCTATGCCAACGACCGTCAGAGGAGCACTTTTGGCCCAGCCAACAATTTACCCGTGCCTTTTGGGATTTTACAAAGTCACTGGAATCATTATCGCCCCAGGATTACTCTCCAACAAATGGAGCTCAATTTGGAGAAGTATCGAAGGAGAAAGAGCTAGGACAAGTCCTAGTAGAGCATGGATGGAGCACCAAAGAGAACCCCTCGGATGCTGATCCGAGGAAGGCCATGCTAGGAGCTGTGATCAGGCCACCACCTGAGCCTGATCCAAGGAGGGATGGAGTACCATTCAAGATACGGGAAATGGAGAGAAGAAGCCGAGTACATCCGCACAAGGAATCCTAATCAAGCTAGGATTTCCCGGTTTTGGACAGATTCCTAGTCTGACGAAGAATGACGAATTTGGGCTACCTGGAGATAGAATTTGGGCTGAAGCCCAACATGAAAGTTGAAGCCCATGACGTCTAATAGTGATCTGCCAAAGGGCATAATTTTCCTATTTAATTTGGTATTTATTTGGCTATTTTTCCCAGAACCCATTTAGCTGTTTTTTTTAGGAATTTCCAGCTTTTTCCTTTTTTAAGAAGGAGTCTTTTCCTTGTGGAATAAGGCTACGAATTTAGCCTCCTTCTTTGACAATATTAGGATTAGGTTAAGTCCCTTTAGTGGCTTAATTATGACACTTTTTATTTATTTATTATTTATTAGTTAGTTTCTAAGGAGGAATAGGAGAGCTTGTTCCCTACTCCTCCCCTTATATAAAGAGGCTGCCGGCCTCTCTTGTAAGACAGTTTACCCCTTAATGAAATTTTCAGAACATTGTTCTTTTTTGTTCAAGTCTTTGCTCGTTGTTGCTTAGCTTAAGGTTTTGGTTTATCATCAAAGGCAATCATCCTTTGTTTGTGGCACCAAATTCGACCGAACACTTGGGGTTCCTAAGTCGTTACTTAGTGGATTTCAAGGTTCTCCGCTGTTTCAAAGGTTAGGTTCTCGTGGGGCTGATAATATAGTTTTGGGTGTTGAGTCGATCCCTTCCTAGAGGAGGCGGTTCGCATCAGCTGGTATCAGAGCACGGTTCAACTCTTGAACCATCTATCCCAGTTTCCAGGTTCTTGCTTGGATTCATATCTTTAAGTTTTCGTTGCTTTCAATTTTAGAAAAAAACCCTAAAATAGATTCAATTGTGTTTGTTCTAATCTTCTACCTTTCTTTAAGTTTTTGTTGTGCGAAAAAGCTGTGGCCATTAAAAGAAAATACAAAAAGAAGAATCAAAGAAAAGAAAGAAAAAAAGTCGAGGTCTAGAAAAACAGAAAAATTGACCTAGCTAAAAAGCAAGGCCACGTTCACCATCAAGGTAGTAGGTTAAGTTCAAGAAGAGCGGTTTTTCATAAGATTAGCTAGTAGCTTTCTTAGTTAGAACACCCAAACTTGTTGTCTTCTCATCCCACGACCTAGCATCACAAGTTCTTGCCCTAGAAATCCGAAACCCTAGGTATAAAGTCTTGTTTTGTGTCATTGGTAGACTTAGACTTCATAGCTTCAAAGAAACTTGCAACTACTTGAATTGAAATTGCCTTTGTTTTTGAAATTTTCAAAAGAAAACCCTAATTTGAGTGATTTGAAAATTTAAACACTAGTGGTAAGAAAAAGAGTGTGTGAGGTTTTATTAGAGTGATTTTTGGAGGTCTTTGTTCGAATACTAATTATGGCAGAGGAGAGACTTGCTGCTATGGACGCACAATTGGCTGCCATAGCTCAAAACATCACCCGGATCACCGAGCAGCTTGGAGCCCCAAATGGAGGTGGCCACAACCGGCCAAGAAGGAATGAGCAGGAGATAGATGATGATGTGAGCAGTTTGAAGCTCAATGTACCCAAATTTGCTGGCAAAGCAAATCCTGACGAGTACAATGATTGGGAGAGGAGCATAGAGATTTCTTTGAGTTCCATAACTATCCGAAAGGAAAAAGGTAACCCTAGCCACAATTGAGTTTACTGACTATGTTGCTTTGTGGTGGGCTCAACTCAGGAATCAAATCCGGAGAGAAGAAGAGGACCCCGTCCTTAGTTGGAGGAGTCTTAAGAGAAAGATGAGGAGAAAATTCGTGCCCAGCACTAGGTCCAGCACTAGGCTCAGCGCCAAGCGCTAGCACCAGCACAAGCACTGGCTCCAGCCCCGACTCAGCATCAAGCACCAGCGCCCCAGCGCCCAGCGTCCAGCACCGGCGCCCCAGCTCCTAGCCCCGGCGCCCCAGCACCGGCGCCCCAGCTCCTAGCCCCGGCGCCCCAGCACCCAGCCCCGGCGCCCGACCAGCGCCCGACGCCCGACCAACCCCCGGTGCCCGACCGACGCCCAGCGCCCAGCCCCGGCGCCCCCCGCGTCCGGCCCCGGCGCCCCAGCGCTCGGCCCCAGCACCCGAAGGGCCCCACGACCCCGGCACCGCCATGGCCGACCCGGTCTGACGCCGCCCGAACCCCGAGCACCCATACCAGCCCCGGTATGGCCCGAACCCCCAAGGAGCGCTCATGAGCTACCAGGTCCTTTCCTATGTACCCTTGTCAATATTTTTAAGATTTCTAAAGGATTACCAGGTACGGATTCGAGGACGAATCCTATTCAAGAAGAGGGGAATGATGTGATCCCAACCATCAAGGCTGGCGCGGTCACAACACCACGGGCACCAGGCCAGGAAAACTCCACGAGAGCGCCGGACAAGGAGAATTTAATGCACGTTCGGCCTAGAGAGTTGAAGCCGAGCGAGGACTACACCGGCTCCAGGCCTACACCAGCACCACCTCCGGAGCCTTGGAGAGACAAAGCCCCAAGGTCAGGCCCCAGGCCAAGCCTAGGACCAAGTCCTGCCTCGAGCCCCGATCAAGGCCGAGTACCTAAACTAGGCCCCATGCCAAATGCCATTAGCTCTAGACCGACACCAGCCCCTAAAGACATCCCTAAGGTACCTTGGGAACAAGGCTCGAAGTAGAACTCAAAAGGCCTGGACAGATTTGAAGAAGGCCCTAAGCTAAGCCTACCACCGGCACATGACCTATGCCAACGACCGTCAGAGGAGCACTTTTGGCCCAGACAACAATTTACCCGTGCCTTTTGGGATTTTACAAAGTCACTGGAATCATTATCGCCCCAGGATTACTCTCCAACAAACGGAGCTCAATTTGGAGAAGTATCGAAGGAGAAAGAGCTAGGCCAAGTCCTAGTAGAGCATGGATGGAGCACCAAAGAGAACCCCTCGGATGCTGATCCAAGGAAGGCCATGCTAGGAGCTGTGAGCAGGCCACCACCTGAGCCTGATCCAAGGAGGGATGGAGTACCATTCAAGATACGGGAAATGGAGAGAAGAAGCCAAGTACATCCGCACAAGGAATCCTAATCAAGCTAGGATTTCCCGGTTTTGGACAGATTCCTAGTCTGACGAAGAATGACGAATTTGGGCTACCTGTAGATAGAATTTGGGCTGAAGCCCAACATGAAAGTTGAAGCCCGTGACGTCTACTAGTGATCTGCCAAAGGGAATAAGTTTCCTATTTAATTTGGTATTTATTTGGCTATTTTTCCCATAACCCGTTTAGCTATTTTTTTTAGGAATTTCCAGCTTTTCCTTTTTAGAGTTATTGTTTAAGAAGGAGTCTTTTCCTTGTGGAATAAGGCTACGAATTTAGCCTCCTTCTTAGACTATATTAGGATTAGGTTAAGTCCCTTTAGTGGCTTAATTAGGACTCTTTTTATTTGTTTATTATTTATTAGTTAGTTTCAAAGGAGGAATAGGAGAGCTTGTTCCCTACTCCTCCCCTTATATAAAGAGGTCGCCGGCCTCTCTTGTAAGACAGTTTACCCCTTAATGAAATTTTCAGAACATTGTTCTTTTTTGTTCAAGTCTTTGCTCGTTGTTGCTTAGCTTAAGGTTTTGGTTTATCATCAAAGGCAATCATCCTTTGTTTGTGGCACCAAATTCGACCGAACACTTGGGGTTCCTAAGTCGTTACTTAGTGGATTTCAAGGTTCTCCGCTGTTTCAAAGGTTAGGTTCTCGTGGGGCTGATAATATAGTTTTGGGTGTTGAGTCGATCCCTTCCTAGAGGAGGCGGTTCGCATCAGCTGGTATCAGAGCACGGTTCAACTCTTGAACCATCTATCCCAGTTTCCAGGTTCTTGCTTGGATTCATATCTTTAAGTTTTCGTTGCTTTCAATTTTAGAAAAAAACCCTAAAATAGATTCAATTGTGTTTGTTCTAATCTTCTACCTTTCTTTAAGTTTTTGTTGTGCGAAAAAGCTGTGGCCATTAAAAGAAAATACAAAAAGAAGAATCAAAGAAAAGAAAGAAAAAAAGTTGAGGTCTAGAAAAACAGAAAAATTGACCTAGCTAAAAAGCAAGGCCACGTTCACCATCAAGGTAGTAGGTTAAGTTCAAGAAGAGGGGTTTTTCATAAGATTAGCTAGTAGCTTTCTTAGTTAGAACACCCAAACTTGTTGTCTTCTCATCCCACGACCTAGCATCACAAGTTCTTGCCCTAGAAATCCAAAACCCTAGGTATAAAGTCTTGTTTTGTGTCATTGGTAGACTTAGACTTCATAGCTTCAAAGAAACTTGCAACTACTTGAATTGAAATTGCCTTTGTTTTTGAAATTTTCAAAAGAAAACCCTAATTTGAGTGATTTGAAAATTTAAACACTAGTGGTAAGAAAAAGAGTGTGTGAGGTTTTATTAGAGTGATTTTTGGAGGTCTTTGTTCGAATACTAATTATGGTAGAGGAGAGACTTGCTGCTATGGACGCACAATTGGCTGCCATAGCTCAAAACATCACCCGGATCACCGAGCAGCTTGGAGCCCCAAATGGAGGTGGCCACAACCGGCCAAGAAGGAATGAGCAGGAGATAGATGATGATGTGAGCAGTTTGAAGCTCAATGTACCCAAATTTGCTGGCAAAGCAAATCCTGACGAGTACAATGATTGGGAGAGGAGCATGGAGGATTTCTTTGAGTGCCATAACTATCCGAAAGGAAAAAGGTAACCCTAGCCACAATTGAGTTTACTGACTATGTTGCTTTGTGGTGGGCTCAACTCAGGAATCAAATCCGGAGAGAAGAAGAGGACCCCGTCCTTAGTTGGAGGAGTCTTAAGAGAAAGATGAGGAGAAAATTCGTGCCCAGCACTAGGTCCAGCACTAGGCTCAGCGCCAAGCGCTAGCACCAGCACAAGCACTGGCTCCAGCCCCGACTCAGCATCAAGCACCAGCGCCCCAGCGCCCAGCGTCCAGCACCGGCGCCCCAGCTCCTAGCCTCGGCGCCCCAGCACCCAGCCCCGGCACCAGCCCCAGCCCCGGCGCCCGACCAGCGCCCGGCGCCCGACCAACCCCCGGTGCCCGACCGACGCCCAGCGCCCAGCCCCGGCGCCCCCGCGTCCGGCCCCGGCGCCCTAGCGCTCGGCCCCAGCACCCGAAGGGCCCCACGACCCCGGCACCGACATGGCCGACCCGGTCTGACGCCGCCCGAACCCCGAGCACCCATACCAGCCCCGGTATGGCCCGAACCCCCAAGGAGCGCTCATGAGCTACCAGGTCCTTTCCTATGTACCCTTGTCAATATTTTTAAGATTTCTAAAGGATTACCAGGTATGGATTCGAGGACGAATCCTATTCAAGAAGAGGGGAATGATGTGATCCCAACCATCAAGGCCGGCGCGGTCACAACACCACGGGCACCAGGCCAGGAAAACTCCACGAGAGCGCCGGACAAGTAGAATTTAATGCACGTTCGGCCTAGAGAGTTGAAGCCGAGCGAGGACTACACCGGCTCCAGGCCTACACCAGCACCACCTCCGGAGCCTTGGAGAGACAAAGCCCCAAGGTCAGGCCCCAGGCCAAGCCTAGGACCAAGTCCTGCCTCGAGCCCCGATCAAGGCCGAGTACCTAAACTAGGCCCCATGCCAAATGCCATTAGGTCTAGACCGACACCAGCCCCTAAAGACATCCCTAAGGTACCTTGGGAACAAGGCTCGAAGTAGAACTCAAAAGGCCTGGACATATTTGAAGAAGGCCCTAAGCTAAGCCTACCACCGGCACATGACCTATGCCAACGACCGTCAGAGGAGCACTTTTGGCCCAGCCAACAATTTACCCGTGCCTTTTGGGATTTTACAAAGTCACTGGAATCATTATCGCCCCAGGATTACTCTCCAACAAACGGAGCTCAATTTGGAGAAGTATCGAAGGAGAAAGAGCTAGGCCAAGTCCTAGTAGAGCATGGATGGAGCACCAAAGAGAACCCCTCGGATGCTGATCCAAGGAAGGCCATGCTAGGAGCTGTGAGCAGGCCACCACCTGAGCCTGATCCAAGGAGGGATGGAGTACCATTCAAGATACGGGAAATGGAGAGAAGAAGCCAAGTACATCCGCACAAGGAATCCTAATCAAGCTAGGATTTCCCGTTTTGGACAGATTCCTAGTCTGACGAAGAATGACGAATTTGGGCTACTTGTAGATAGAATTTGGGCTGAAGCCCAACATGAAAGTTGAAGCCCGTGACGTCTACTAGTGATCTGCCAAAGGGAATAATTTTCCTATTTAATTTGGTATTTATTTGGCTATTTTTCCCAGAACCCGTTTAGCTATTTTTTTTTAGGAATTTCCAGCTTTTCCTTTTTAGAGTTATTGTTTAAGAAGGAGTCTTTTCCTTGTGGAATAAGGCTACGAATTTAGCCTCCTTCTTAGACTATATTAGGATTAGGTTAAGTCCCTTTAGTGGCTTAATTAGGACTCTTTTTATTTGTTTATTATTTATTAGTTAGTTTCAAAGGAGGAATAGGAGAGCTTGTTCCCTACTCCTCCCCTTATATAAAGAGGTCGCCGGCCTCTCTGGTAAGACAGTTTACCCCTTAATGAAATTTTCAGAACATTGTTCTTTTTCCTTCAAGTCTTTGCTCGTTGTTGCTTAGATTAAGGTTTTGGTTTATCATCAAAGGCAATCATCCTTTGTTTGTGGCACCAAATTCGACCGAACACTTGGGGTTCCTAAGTCGTTACTTAGTGGATTTCAAGGTTCTCCGCGGTTTCAAAGGTTAGGTTCTCGTGGGGCTGATTATATAGTTTTGGGTGTTGAGTCGATCCCTTCCTAGAGGAGGCGGTTCGCATCAGCTGGTCAGGCAGGGCCAGCCGGGGTAGGGGCCGAGCGCTGGGGCCTGGTCGGGCAGCGCCGAGGCTGGGGCCTGGTTGGGCAGCGCCGGGGCTGGGACCGAGCGCTGGGGCGCTGGGGCCTGGTTGGGCAGCGCTGGGGCTGAGTACTGGTGCTGGTGCCAGGGCTGGGGCCGGGGCTGGGGCCTAGGCGCTGGGTGCTAGGGTTTTAGAGGTGAACCCTGCAAACTTCTCAAGCCCTTCGGGCTTAACTTCTTCTCCTTCATCAGACTCCTCTTCTTCTTCGTTCTTCTCCTCTTCTTCATCACCTGTCTTGATTCCTCCTTCTCTTACCACCATCGTCCGTTGGTTAGGGCAGCCCCTTGAGATATGTCCTCTACCTTGACATTTAAAGCATACAATTCCACTGGGACGTGTGTTAGAATTCTGAACCTTAGAAGTAGGTGGAGTAGATGTTACCGGTGGGGCTGAATCTCTAGGGTTAGGGTTTGGCTGTGAGCTTGAGCCTCGGGGCTGTTCGGGCTTCCATGGGGCTTGGCTTGTAGTCGAGCCTCCTCTCCACGGGGCATTGGCTGATCTTCTTGTGTAGCCCTTCCTCATCTCTCTCTCCACACGGTTAGCTAGGGCCTTGAGATCTTCGTAGTCAACATAGTTAAGTATGTTGACTTGATGCATGATCTCGGGGTGTAGCCCACCCACAAACTGGGCTATCTTCGCTTCGGGTTCTTCTCTGAGGTCGAGTCTGGCTACCAACATCTCAATCTCCTTGGTGTATTGCTCCACAGACATGGTGCCTTGCTTTAAGTTCCGGAGGGAGGTGTGTTGGTCTCGGATGTAGGTTCCAGGAACGAACTTCTTCCTCATGACTCTCTTGAGATCTCGCCACTACTCGATGGGGCCTTCCTCATCTCTTTGAACTTGGCTCTTGAACTGGCTCCACCATAGAGTAGCATAGTCAGAGAATTCAAGGGTGGCGAGGATTACCTTCTTTCGTTCGGAATAGTATGGCACTCAAGGAAGTCCTCCATACTTCTCTTCCAATCCAAGTACTCGTCGGCATTGTATTTGCAGGTAAACTTAGGCACGGTGAGCTTGAGGTTGCTCAAGTCATCATCAATCTCCTGAGCTAGCCGTTGGGCTCTTCTATTCAGACCTTCGGGGCTGTCTTCTCGGCGCTCATCTCGTCCTCTCCCGGCTTGAAGCCTGGCTAGGGTTTCTTGGATGGCGGCCATAGTTTCCTCCAGGTTCTAAAGGTGGCCTTCCATGTTGGCTAATCTCTCGTCTGCCATGGTTAGTACTAGCAATCGGAAGCAATTTTCTATCCCCTCTTCTTAGAAATAAACTTACAACGAAAGAAAATAACGTGGCAAGGTGGCCTTGGTTTCTTTTCTTTTTCTTACAACTCGAAATTGAAAACAAGAACTGAAATAGAAGGAAATTTTCGAATCTATTTTCTTAGAAAGCAATAAAAAGGATATGAATCCAGGAGAACCTGGAGACTGGGATAGATTGTGGTCTGTGAGCTGAACCGTGCTCTGATACCAACTGATGTGAACCACTGCAACCGTGGGCAGACGACCCTTGAACACCGCAAGTTGGACACCGTGCAACAAGGTAGAACCGTCGGGAATCGGGGGCGGATGAGGTCTTTGACCTATCAGCTATATAACAGCTGGGAACCAGAAGTATCAAGTCGTAGACACCACGCCAAGAGATGGATGCTCTTAACGATAAGTCGATCCTTCAGTATCGCAAGATGTAGATACAATAAGGGGTTTCAAGAACAAAGTTCTATCAAAAAGGTGGTTTATTTCATCAAAGTTGTGTTTACAATGGGTGGCCGGCGGCCTCTATATATAGGTGAGGGAACAAGCTCTCCTCCCTAAACACTACTTCCTAAATAAGAATAAAATAAAAGAGTCCTATTCCTAAAAAGAATCCTAAAACCCCTAAATAATCTTACTAAAAAGGAATAAAACATAAAATAATAGTTGTAGTCTTTAAAGCAGAATAAAAGACCTAAATTAGGTCAAAAACCCTAATCTGGCCGCGTATGGCTGCTCGGGCCGGTTCGGTGCGTGTGGCGGACCGGTGGGCTTGACCGGGCTGGCGCCGGACTTGGTTCGGGTGGCGGTCGCGGGCTTGGTGCTCCTGGCTGGTTCAGTGGCAAGGGTCTTGTCCAAATGATTTGTTCTTCGTGGCCGGCTCTATAGAATTTCTCTAATCGGTCTGGTTGCCGGTCTAGGGCTCGGGGTTGTTCTTTCCTTGGGCCTTCTCCATTTCCGCTTGGGCTTTCTTCTTTAAGCTTCAGGTAGGCATCCAAGTAGCTCCTGATGTAGCTCTCCTGGGGCTGGGTCGGCCTAAGTGTCACGCCTCGGGGCCAAGGACTCCAAGTCTTCTCATGTTTTGGCTCAGGGTCATTCCTTGGAAGCTCTCCTCTCCAAGCCAAGTATTCTCGGGCTCTTTTCCTCTTATACTCCAGAAATGCTTCCAGAGGGTCACTCGAGGGGCCAACTTCTTCTTCAGGGCTTCTGGAGGTCAGGCTAGGAGCAGGTTGCAGTTTTTCTTCCTTGCTAGGGCTTATACCCTTGGCCAGCAGCATGGCCTGGAATAGCCTTCCATCTCGTGGAGCCTTTCTACCTGCAAGGGAAGGACTTAGTCGATATTTCAGAGCGTACCTTTGCTTTAGGTCTTGAAGATGGCCTGCCCTAGGCCCTATGTGCCTTTTGTGAGGTCCTAGGGTCTTATCTCGGCCAGGTGACCCTGGTGGGGTGTAGGAGTACCGATTGGCATTAGGGCAGCATTGCTGGATCATATCATGGTTCCCTAGGGATTGCTCTAGGGCTACGAGGTGCCTTTGGTCGTGGCGTAAGCTCGAGTGTCGGTGCCTGAGTTAGCGCCGGGCGGGGCCAGATGCTTATCCGGGCTTGCTTGGCTCGAGGTGGCGGGCTGTATTTGAATCGGACCACGTACTTAGGTTTTACAAACCTCTGCATGGCTCGGTTGACCGTGCGTCGAAGCTCCAGACACTTTTTGTACGGCCCGAGAGTCCTCCCTCGTGTGGGTGATCCGGGTGGCGTGTAGGAATAGGCATTTTCAGCCCGGCTGGCTGGGCGGATCACTGCATTCCCCTGTTCTTGTAAAGGATTCATCCTCGAATCCCACTGCCTTCCTCCTTGCACACTCAATAAGTACCTCCAAAGTCTGGTTCCTTGTGTGGTGATGTCTGGGGCTTCTCCAATGGTGTCCTTGGGGCTGGGATGTTCACTGGAGTCGTTGTCGGACCAGGGCTCTAGTTCTTCTGGGCTCAGACTGTCGGTATTCATGCCTTCTCCCTCGGATGGGTTGTTGGTAGACTGCAAAATAGCGGTCAATCAAATAACTACCCAGCTGTGAAGCTAGGGTAGATCGTATTCCAGGGGTTTCCTCTACTTCCTTACTCAAAGATGTTGGCAATTTAATTCAAGTTTAAACACAAGTTGTGCGTGGTGTGAGTTCCACGACTTCTATACTAAAATGCAAAGATAATTTGAAATGAGATTTAAAGCGAAGAAAGATTGAAGATTGATTGATTGACTAGAAAGATGACAGACAAGCTTAGACTTTGAATCCCCCTTAGATTACCAGAGCAGCAGCAGTCAACAGACCAGCGATTTTCAATTCTAGTTCATTCAGTTCACAGACACCATCATAACTCCTGACCCTTAGGTTTAAGACTGGCGAACGTTCGCTCTATCCGATCTAGCTACCACGATTAATTAGCTGCCCGGGTACGGTTGCCTCTCGCAACGACTTAACTTAACAGTTGCAAATTCTAATGATTAATGAGTTACTTTAGCAATGGATCAACCCTAATCGGTTCCTACGAAAGGCACACTCCAATTATAAGGTTGATTGTTCGATTTGGTGTTTTAAAGTAAGGCGAGCGTTTGCTTCTATCCTTAGCTTAACAAGAATCTAATCTAGGTGGCCAAACCAGACAAGAAACACAGATAACGAAGAACAAAACAAACATGAAAGATGAAACTGAATGAATTTCGAATCTAATCACCGCCGATCCATGACCGCTTTAAGCCCTGGGTCACTTAGGGTTCATCTAATCTAAGCTACACGAGTTTAGCGACTCATATTCAATACAGAATAATCGAAGACAGACAAAGAATACATCTCAGATAGGAAGACAGAGAAGAACTGTAAAACCTAATTTCGATGTTTCCTGGCAGCTTCAATCTGCTGGATCTTCAACTCCTAGCAATGGCTCTCCGAGATGGATGGATGGCGCCACGATCTGTTCCTGGCTCCTCGAACTCTATCTACTCGTTTTTTTCCTCTCTCCCCTCTAGCTGTGTGTTCAGTCGTGAAAGTGTAAATTTTTTTCATTTAGCCGCCGCTTTCTGTATTTAAACCTACCTGAGATTTTTGATTTCCCCTGATATTTTTGCCGAAACTAATAGAGGAATTTTCGTGAAAACTTCTTCTTAATGGGGGCAGTGGATTCCTTCTTTCGTTTTCGGCGAAAACCCAAGGGTATTTTCGCCAAAAATATATGTGTAAATGGAGCAGGAGTTTCTTTGACTTGAGTGATCTCTCCGTTTGATTTATGTGTGATTCTTCGGGGTTCCAACGTCTAAGACACGTCCTCGGCTACCATATTCGATGGCAAAAACTTGTGCTAACGTAAAAACACTAGAAAACCATCAAATAGACCCGAAACGGGCCAAGGTAACACAAATGGCACGAGATAGGGCAATCGATTGAATATTCGTTATTCTACCCTAAAAATCATGTCTTAAGCAAAGAAATGTCGCTTAAATGAGGCTGATAATCACGTCAAAACGAGTGTCATCAAATCCCCCACACTTAAGCTTTTGCTTGTCCTCAAGCAAACTGAATAGAAACGCTCATGTTCATAAATGATAAGATCGATTAAATTGGAGCTCAATCAAACACAATGAATTATTAGATAGCTAATTCCTAGACCAAGAAACCTAACATGCATACAGATCAGCCAACTACCTGGTCTCACTAATAAACTGCACACGACAAGTAATTAGCAATCAATTATGCACGAATTTGACCTGACCGACCAGACTCCTCACACAGGATATAACAGTACAATGGGAACTCTCACTCTCTGTGTTTAAGGACGTGTTTCTGCTCTCAATCATTTTCTGTTACCGAATTCTGTCATAGGTTTGCATTTCGACCACATCTCCACC
Organism: Linum lewisii; assembly: GCA_034768395.1. NCBI lineage: Eukaryota > Viridiplantae > Streptophyta > Magnoliopsida > Malpighiales > Linaceae > Linum > Linum lewisii. Next base: position 32,713,482 of record CM068299.1, on the reverse strand, counting down.
ACTGTGACAACACGAGTATCTAGTCAAGAAGGACTTCCCTGCTAGGACCGTAATGAATTCTACACTACTCGGGTTTATAATGAGATGGATGATGGGAAAGTATGATGATGGCTTTGTGCGGTGTAGCTTTTGACTAACTTCCCTCGAATCTAATCTATGTCTTCCTACCGTCTAACCAAACACGGGTGGAATAATGAACGCTCGTCCTATGATACCCTCAAGCAACCTAGCACTTATTCTTTTCTTTACATGATTTTTTTTCTTTTCGTTTGAACTTTTTTTTTGACTTCGTTCTTCCATTTGTAGGGCGAAGAACGTTTTATTGAACTAGAAACTTTGAAACTTTTCTGATTTTTTTTTCTTTCTTACTTCACTTTTTCTTTTTCTTTGTGCCGATTTTCTTTTAGTTGCTAGAGGGATTTACACGTCTGGACATATTAGCTAAGACCACCTGTTTAATGGCTATAGGCAGGTTACCACAAACCGACTTCCGGTAGGTCAATCTAGAACTACAACCACAGGGGATCAACGGGAATGAAAGAAATGGGAAATGGATGTAATGTATTATCGAACCGAAAGAACAGGCCAAGCTCAAGGGTCTAAACCTAATGGATTTATCGTTCGGTAGGCTATCTGGCTAAGTAGCTGAATCTAGGTGCCCCTATCCTTCTAGAACTCGTGTCATCGTGTGGTCTCGAGTAGGTCTCATGCAAATTCTAACTCATTCAAGCAAACAGAAAACCACTCAGAAAGAATTGAAATTGCAAGTTACGTGCAATGGATCAAAAGCTCACAGTTGGTTTGCTAGTCAGATTCGGTCGTTTTCATGCAATCAAGGCTACAAACTACAACTGTGATTTAAAAAATTCTGTTCCAACCAGGCAATTTAGCATCAAAGTATACAAGTTGGTTCTCAAGTTCTAGGTTAAGTAGTCTAAGCATCATTATGAAGGTTTGAACAACAACTTAACATCAAAAATCAAGAACTGAGCCATTCTAATGCTAGAGAGACTGTAATGGAATCACGAGGCACACATAAAACACAATCAAGGGCAATCAAGATCATGCATGGTTCTCTAACACCCTACCCCACACTTAGACTGTTCTGTGTCCTCACAGGACCAAACTAAAGTAGAGAGATACGAAGAACCTGGAGGGTGAAGGGCGGTGTAGTGGATGAACGCGGAGAGTCTGGATAGGAGCAGAGTAGCTACTTAAAATCCTACAAAACACAAACAACAAAAAGATCAAAAGGATATCGGGACAATTGTCTCAGATCCACACAAAATAAAATTGGGTAGAAACCCGAAAAGACGAAAGAAAAGAAATGGAAAAGGGTAGAAACAACCTGATCACTGTTCCGCGGGAGGAGGTGCAGGTTGGGTCGGGATGGTTGAAATGTCAAACCGCTGCCCCATCTGTTGTCGCCATGCGAGCGCATCCGTGTGTCGGGCAGACTGGTCGGCCATGAATTGCTGGAGAATGGACCAGCGCTCGTTCTGAGTCTCTTCATGTGCTACCCCGTCCTTCTGCCACTGAAGCGAACCAGCCTAGTAGTCTAGCTGCCACTTCTCTATACGCACCAGCCTCTCATTCATCTCCATGGTGATTTGTGCTCGCGACGGCGGGCGCTCAACTGACTGTGGAACTCGGTGAGGGAGTGACGTGCAATGCTCAAAGTCTGCCGAAAGGTCGATGCCCCGTGCGATGGCGAGCTCAGCACCTACATGCTCAATCGGGACACGAGGAGTGTCGGGGCCCCATTTGTCACCGAGCTGGAGATTGTCGATCAGGATTGAAATGAAACGTCCTCCTGGAAGCTCGGAAGGAAGCTTCTTGGCGGTCGTACGCTTGTGAAAGAATCGTGCAAGCCACCATCCGGGATGTAGGTTGGCGTTATCTTCTAAAGCACGGAATAATATGAGCTCCTCCAAAGAAACGTGGTGACGGCTCGTCTTGCTGCAATAGCACAGAGATTGCACCCAAACATAATGCAAGAATTTAAGAATAGGGTGAAAGATGTCACCGAACGTAGGGTTGACGATAGGTGAGATCTCATCGTCGCAGCAGGCCCATCTCCACACGTCCGGGTAAGGAGCACTCGTGATGGAGTATGTATCCTCGAAGCCGGCTAATGTTGTGTCGAGGTCGACGTACGGATCTAGCAGGCGGCCGAACTCGCGAAGGGACTTCTCATGAAGAACACCACCGAGGTGAAAGGAAACGAATTTCTGCTCACGTATGGGCTTCGGGGTGAGGCGCCAGAACAAACTCCAGAACTCTTGGAGAGCGACGAGAGGGTAGGGGGTCAGCACTCGCAAACCGGCTGTATGAAGGGCGGTGTCAATGGTGGAGTGCCAAGCCGGATTGTGCGCCTTGAGACTGTCTAGAGAAAGAACTGCCACCTTAGCCGGAGGAATGTCTTTGATCTTCTGAAAGACCTATAGCTGGTGCGGCTCCAGGGCTTTGATGAAAGGATGTACAGCCCCATTGGCAGGTGTAGGAACAGAGGAAATAGGAGTCGCAGGGGTCGGTGCATCCTCGGGAATGATGGCCACAGCCGTCGATGTTCGTGCAGCTGGAACTTTTGGTCGGGCGGATGGTGTCCGTGTCTGGCGAGCTGAGGATCGCTGCGCTCTATCTGCACTGGTAGTCTTAAAACGCTTGGGAGCCCTGTAAAAACACAGCTCAAGAAAGACCAGCATCAGAAAACAAGAATCCTACCCCACACTTAGGTTGACAAGCGGGGGTAAGCTAATAAAATCGAGAGATCATCGAATCGAGATATGGCAGAAAAGAGTTGTCGATAAATTAAGCAGGCATGAGGAATGGAATGATTCATGAGCACGAACGCACAGAAAAAAAGTTACGAGCCAAGAAAGTCACAAGGGAATGCCACAACCTAGCCAATTGACACCGACAAAGCAATCATGAAAAATTGAGGGAGAACCAAGAAGTCAACCATGCCAAAAACCAAAAGTCAAAAAGCCAGAAGATGCACAATCAGGGCTGAACAACTAACCGTGAAGACATGACTCGAGAAAATGATTGGAAACCCGCAAAAACGACGAAAAGCTTGAAAACTAGGTCGGTAGGAACCAGAGCTGAAAGGCTCCGATTCTAGGGTTTTGGAAGAGGGCTGGGCTAGGGTTAAGGCCGGCGGCGGCTGAAGGAATGGCGGTGGCTTGGCGATCGGGGTCAGGTGGCGGCGTTGAGCGGTCGGGCGGCGGATGGTTTCAAGACATGAGAGAGAGAGAGCAGGCTGAAGTTTTCGGGTTGGGTTGTAAGTATTTCGCGAAAACAGAAACCAAAGGGGGCCTTATATACCGGTGAAAAAGGGCAAATTTTTGGTGAAAATACTGATAGATTTTCGGCGAAAATCTCAGTTAAAATGAAGGAAAATTTTTCGGCAAAAAGATGGTGGTCTCGGTCTGAAAAGTCTGAACAGGAGAACAGGTCGAATTGAAACACATGTTTTTGGCGAAAATAATGGCACAGTTTCGCCGAAAATTCATTTGAAAATAGTGGCTGTTTTTTTTTTTCAAAAGGGGTTTAAAACAAAAATGACTCAAAACGAAAAGTTACTGACTCCAGTCGTGGGTTGCCTCCCACAAAGCGCTCTTGTTTAACCTTCGTGAGCCAGAAGATACCTGGAATCGTGTCACGGTTCCGACGTGAAGTAGTGCACGTCGATGGAAGAGACAACTAACCCTTGCAGATACTTCTTAAGCCTATTCCCGTTGACCACAAACGGCTCTTGATCGTGCAATTTAATGTAGACGCTGCCTAAGGGTGTCTGTCGGACCACGGTATAAGGCTAGACCATCGGGATTTCAACTTACCCGGAAAGAGCTTCAATTGAGAGTTATATAAGAGTACTTCTACTCCGGGATAAAACTGTTTGATCGTCTTCAATTGAGAGTCATGAATTTTCTTTGTGCGCTCTTTGTATAACTTCGTACTCTCATATGCGTGGAGTCGGTGTTCCTCAAGCTCCGCAATCTGGTTGTGGCGGTTATTACCTGCTACTGCATAGCTCATATTCAACTCTTTGTTAGCCCAGAATGCCTTGTGCTCAAGCTCAACTGGTAAATGACATGCCTTGCCATAGACCAGCTGATACGGTGAGGTACCGATGGGAGTCTTATAGGCAGTTCGATATGCCCATAAGGCATCATTGAGCTTAGATGACCAGTCCTTGCGAGACCGGCCAACTGTCCTATCAAGAATCCGCTTGAGCTCACGGTTCGTCACTTCCGCCTGACCATTCGCTTGAGGGTGGTAAGCCGTGGACATTCGGTGGGTGACGCCAAAGCGTTTGCACACCCGGTCGAATTGTCCATGGAAATGGGTACCCCTATCGCTTATGATAAAGCGCGGTGAACCGAAACGCGTGAAAAGACGAGTAAGGAACCGACCCACCACTCTAGAATCGTTAGTGGGTAAAGCTTCAGCCTCAGCCCAATTAGAAACGTAATCAACGGCTACAAGAATGTACTTGTTTCCGTTGGAGGGTGTGAACGGACCCATAAAATCGATTCCCCAAACATCAAAATTTCAACAATTAAAGAAACAATTTGGGGCATCTCATTACGGTTAGAGATGTTACCTGATCGCTTGCATGCATCACAACGTCAAGCAAAAACGTCGCAGTCACTAAAGATTGAAGGCCAATAAAAACCTGTTTCGAGTACCTTTCTTGCCGTGCGGTTTCCTCCAAAATGTCCTCCGAATTGTCCTTCATGGCACTTACGCATGATGTCAGCTGCTTCAGTGTAAGAAACACATCTCCGGATCATCCCGTCAAGACTGATGCGGTATAAGAAAGGCTCATCCTAGAAGTATGACTTGGCTTCTTTAAAGAGCTTTTTGCATGCATTGAAATCCAGCTCAGGAGGTACAATGCCGTGTGAGAGATAGTTAGCCAGAGTTGCATACCAAGGCTCCTCTGAATCGGCGGCATTACTCAGATCTTGAGCGTGAGGAATTGCCCAGGGCTCGTCATATGTTGTTTACCTGTTCATATGTTTCAACACGCAACAGCTCGTCAAGGAAAGAATCATTGATAGGGGTAGTGGACTTACATGTTTGCGATTCCTCCAATCGGGAAAGATGATCCGCCGCTAGATTCTCTGCTCGGTTCTTATCTTTAATTTCAATGTCGAACTCTTGAAGGAGAAGGATCCATCGGATGAGACATGGCTTCGAGTCCTGCTTGGCTAATAAATGGCGCAGGGCAGCATGATCTGTGTAGACGATGGTATGTGACAGAACCAGATACTGTCTAAACTTATCAAAGGAGAAAATGATAGCCAGAAGCTCTTTCTCCGTAGTAGTGTAGTTTCTCTGAGCATCATTGAGTGTCTTGCTCGCAAAGTAGATAGGATGAAATCTCTTCTCCTTTCTCTGACCAAGAACTGCGCCAACGGCGAAATCACTAGCATCGCACATGATCTCGAATGGAAGATTCCAATCTTGGTGCTGTAAGAATCGGAGCGGTGGTGAGTTGAGTTTTCAAGGTCTCAAAAGCTTCAAGACAGGCTTTGTCAAAGACGAAAGGAATATCTTTCTCAAGGAGCTTCGTCATTGGAAGGGTGATCTTGGAGAAATCTCTGATGAATCTCCGGTAAAATCCAGCATGACCGAGGAAGCTTCGAACTGTCTTAACTGAGGTCGGCGGTGGTAGGCTAGCAATGCTCTCAAGCTTAGCACGATCGACTTCTATACCTGTCTTAGATATCCTGTGGCCAAGAACAATACCTTCTGTAACCATAAAGTGACATTTCTCCCAACTAAGTGCTAGGTTGGTCTCCTCACAACGAGCTAGCACCTTATCCAAATTAGCCAGACATTTTGAAAATGAATCCCCATAGACGGAGAAGTCATCCATGAACACCTCTACCACATTCTCTACCAGATCTCCGAATATAGCAAGCATGCATCTCTGAAAGGTAGCGGGAGCATTACATAAACCAAAAGGAATACGACGATAAGCAAACATACCAAACGGGTATGTGAAGGTCATCTTCTCTTGATAATCAAGCTCGATGGGGATCTCAAAGTAACCGGACATCCCGTCTAAGAAATAGTAGTATTCATGACCAGCCAATCGTTCAAGCATCTGATCAATGAACGGCAGTGGAAAGTGATCCTTCTTGGTGGCATCATTTAGTCGTCGATAATCGATGCAGGCTCTCCATCCGGTAACTGTACGGGTAGGAATGAGTTCACCCTTTGGATTAGGGATGACAGTGATTCCTCCTTTCTTTGGAACGACTTGAGTCGGGCTGAACCAAGGACTGTCGGCAATAGGATAGATGATACCGGCATCTAGAAGCTTGAGTACTTCTTTCTTTACAACTTCCTGCATCAGAGGGTTAAGTCGGCGTTGGGGTTGTCTAACTGGTTTGAATTCTTCATCAACAACTATCTGATGTTTGCAGAAGGTTTCAGAGATGCCTCTGATGTCTGCTAACTGCCATGCAATAGCTCGGACATGCTTCTTGAGTAGCCTAATCAATTGCTCTTTCTGCTTGGGAGATAGATTCGAACTGATGATGACTGGTAACTGACAGTCCTTCCCCAGAAATGCGTATTCTAGGTGGTCAGGCAGCTCCTTCAAAGTAAGTTTTGGCGGATTCTCATATGAAGTGGTAATCCGGCTCGAAGCTGGCTCAATATGTGTGGGTGTAGTGATGGGTGTGAATGTCGCCTTCTGTTCGTCTAGTTCATCTTGCCATAAGCACTGCTCTGGGTCTTCTAATGCATTATCGATCCCTGAAATCAAACATAACTCTAGCGGATCACTAGATAAAGCATTAGTAAAGGAGCTGGCCGAGGCCAACTCTAGGGGATCAACAACATAACATTTATCATCTTGAGCAACAGAATATCTCATGCTATCTTTAATGCAGAATGCGACACTCTCTTGTCCTACACTTAAAGTTCACAGGCCTTGTTTGCAGTTAATATTTACACCAGCAGTTGCTAAGAAAGGTCGACCTAGGGTAAGTGTTCCGTCTAACTCACGAGTATCTAGAACACCAAAATCCGCAATTATAGTAAACGGACCACATCAAACAGTTACATCTTCTATTACACCCCTAGGTAGTTTGACAGACCTATCGGCTAACACGAGATGCAGAGTAATTAGTTTTAATTTCCCTAGATTAAGCTTTTCATATAGATAAACAGGTATAACAATAATAGAAGCACCAGAATCAACCAGACTACGATCAATTTGAATGCCATTAATAATGCACGGTAATGTAAAAGAACCAGGATCAGGACACTTAGCTGGGGGTGGTGGCGGCTGTCGAATGGGAGATGGTGCACCGAGAATAGACAGGCATTCATTAGTAAGCGTGACAGAGTACACAATCAACTGAAAAGATGGTGGCTGTCGAGGGATCTAGGGGAATACCAGCTGCTTGCAGATGTTTTTGGACCTCTATTTTGATCTGCTCTGCAACACTCATCTGACTCTGACTCTTGTTTCCTTCTATTTGCCTCTCCTAGTTTCTATACTTTGAAGCACAGTTAGCAAAATGCAGAAGAGCATCCTGAGGAGTAAGGGCGGTACAATCTCCGCCAGCTAGAGAGTTGACCCAGTTTGCAGATTCTTTGCGCATACCACGAGCGAAGAATTCAGCCAGCTGTCTTTGTTTAAACCCATGGTGAGGGCAGTCGAAGAGAAGAGACTGGAATTCATTCCAAGTGTCATACAGGTTTGCATCCTCTCTCTGAGTGAATCTGGAAATGCAGTCTTTATAAGCAGTTGTTCTTGCGGGAGGAAAGTATTCCTCAACAAAATCTTGGGCCGATGTCTCCCAGTCAGTGTAGTGGCCTGGCGGCTTGCTTCGAAGCCACTGCTTAGCTGCACCTTTGAGGGAAAATGGGAAAACTCGGAGATATAAGGCGTTCTTGTTGAGGTTCCCAGACTTGAAGGTGTTACAGACAGTCAAAAAGTCATCTAGATGGGTGCAGGGGTTATCATCTGGTCTCCCTTCGAATTGTACGTCCTTAGAGATTAGTTCTAGGAGAGGAATCTTAATCTCATAGTCAGGATCATCGTCATTAGTAAGCACGGTGATGGGGGATCGAAAGTTTGATGCACGCGGCTTGCTGTAGGCCGCAACACTCTTAAAAGTGGACATTGCGGTAAAGGAAGATGGAACGAAAGTGATCCGTTTCTGTACCTGCTATGATCTGCAAGAGACAAAAACAAACACAACCGGTGTAAAATCGAAGTGTGATGGGAAATGAAAGATGGAAAGGTAGAAGAATAAAAATGCCAACTCTTCTTTCAACGAAATAGAAGAGTCCCCGGCAATGGCGCCAATTTGGTAGACTGCAAAATAGCGGTCAATGAAATAACTACCCAGCTGTGAAGCTAGGGTAGATCGTATTCCAAGGGTTTCCTCTACTTCCTTACTCAAAGATGTTGGCAATTTAATTCAAGTTTAAACACAAGTTGTGCGTGGTGTGAGTTCCACGACTTCTATACTAAAATGCAAAGATAATTTGAAATGAGATTTAAAGCGAACAAAGATTGAAGATTGATTGATTGACTAGAAAGATTACAGACAAGCTTAGACTTCGAATCCCCCTTAGATTACCAGAGCAGCAGCAGTCAACAGACCAGCGATTTTCAATTCTAGTTCATTCAGTTCACAGACACCATCATAACTCCTGACCCTTAGGTTTAAGACTGGCGAACGTTCGCTCTATCCGATCTATCTACCACGATTAATTAGCCGCCCGGGTACGGTCGCCTCTCACAACGACTTAACTTAACTGGTGCAAATTCTAATGATTAATGAGTTACTCTAGCAATGGATCAACCCTAATCGGTTCCTACGAAAGGCACACTCCAATTATAAGGTTGATTGTTCGATTTGGTGTTTTAAAGTAAGGCGAGCGTTCGCTTCTATCCTTAGCTTAACAAGAATCTAATCTAGGTGGCCAAACCTGACAAGAAACACAGATAATGAAGAACAAAACAAACATGAAAGATGAAACTGAATGAATTTTGAATCTAATCACCGCCGATCCATGACCGCTTTAAGCCTTGGGTCACTTAGGGTTCATCTAATCTAAGCTACACGAGTTTAGCTACTCATATTCAATACAGAAGAATTGAAGACAGACAAAGAATACATCTCAGATAGGAAGACAGAGAAGAACTGTAAAACCTAATTTCGATGTTTCCTAGCAGCTTCAATCTGCTGGATCTTCAACTCCTAGCAATGGCTCTCCGAGATGGATGGATGGCGTCACGATCCGTTCCTGGCTCCTCGAACTCTATCTACTCGTTTTTTCCCTCTCTCCCCTCTAGTTGTGTGTTCAGTCGTGAAAGTGTAAGTTTTTTCATTTAGCCGCCGCTTTCTGTATTTAAACCTACCCGAGATTTTCTGATTTCCCCTGATATTTTCACCGAAACTAATAGAGGAATTTCGGCGAAAACTTCTTCTTAATCGGGGCAGTGGATTCCTTCTTTCGTTTTCGGAGAAAACCCAAGGGTATTTTCGCCGAAAATATATGTGTAAATGGAGCAGGAGTTTCTTTGACTTGAGTGATCTCTCCGTTTGATTTATGTGTGATTCTTCGGGGTTCCAACGTCTAAGACATGTCCTCGGCTACCGTATTCGATGGCAAAAACCTGTGCTAACGTAAAAACACTAGAAAACCATCAAATAGACCCGAAAATGGGCCAAGGTAACACAAATGGCACGAGATAGGGAAATCGATTGAATATTCGTTATTCTACCCTAAAAATCATGTCTTAAGCAAAGAAATGTCGCTTAAATGAGGCTGATAATCACGTCAAAACGAGTGTCATCAGTTGTCCACTAGAATGTCTAGGCTCGGGGAGGACATGTGGGAGAATGTATCTTCCTATCCCCGGTCAAGTTCTTCCTTCTTGTCTTGGCCCTCTTCTTCCTTGGTCAGCTCTATGGGAGGGTTGTCTTGAGCCGAGGCCATCCTTAAGAGGCGGTGGTAATAGAAGCACTGGAATGGCCATCGGGTGATCCAAGGCTGTCGGAGGGGTGGCCTAATGCCGGCTCAAGGTAGACCCGATGCTGGCTATGTGCGGGTTCGAGGCTGGCCCGATGCTGGCTGAGTACTACCACGGGGTTGGCCCGAGGCTGGCGGAGTACTGGCCCGGGGCTGGGAGCTTTAGGAACATGCCCGCAAATTTTTCCAGGCCCTTGGTTTCCACTTCTTCTCCACTTTCTGAGCTCTCCTCTTCTTCCTCCATCTCTTCTTCTCCCTCATCGTCGGTTACCACCTCTCCTTCTTTGAGAACCATGGCTCTTTGATTAGGGTAGTACCTTGCTACGTGTCCTCTTCCCTGGCATTTAAAACAAACAATGCCGCTGGGCCTAGGGTTAGTATTTGGGATAGTAGGGGTCGTAGTAGATGTTACCCGATTGGTGGCGATGCTAGGGTTTGGCCTTCCTCCCGTAGCCCGGTTGGTGCTTGGCTTCCATGATGGATTATTAGCACTAGACGCTCCTCTCCAATTGCTGGTGGACGGTGGTGTTGACTTCTTCCTGAAGCTACTCTTGATCTCTCTTTCTACCCGGGCAGCCAAGGCTACTAGGTCATCATAGTCAACATAGTGAATGATGTTGACTTGGTGCATGATGTCCTTCTGTAGGCCGTTGGTGAATTTGGCTATCCTAGCCTCCTCATCCTCCTTGAGATCAAGTCTCATCAGGAGCATCTCAATCTCTTTATTGTATTCCTCCATGGACAGACTTCCTTGCCTTAGGGTTTGTAGCTTGGTGTGCAAGTCTCTTGTGTAAGCCGCTGGTACAAACCTTTTTCTCATCCTTCTCTTCAATTCCCTCCACAATCCTATGGGCTCTTCCTCATCCCTCTGCACCTGCCTTCTGACTTGACTCCACCATAAGGCAGCATAGTCAGTGAACTCGATGGTAGCCACCGTGACCTTCTTTCTTTTAGAGTAGTTGTGGCACTCCAAGAAATCCTCCATGCTCCTCTCCCAGTCCAAGTATTCGTCGGCATTGGCTTTCCCTGGAAACTTAGGGACAGTGAGCTTGAGGCCGCTGATATCATCGTTGATCTCTTGCACGAGTCTCCTGGCTCTCCGGTTGAGGTCATCATGAGGCCCTTCTCTCTCGGCCTCTCGTTCAGCCGCTATTTTCTCAATTCTAGCTAAGGCTTCTTGTAATCCAGCTAGGGTTTGAGTTATATTATGGACGTTGGCCTCCATGTTGTGGATTCTTTCATCTGCCATGTTAGCTAGATACAACGGATGCAAATACATATATATATATATATATATATAATATATATATATATATATATATATATATATATATATCTACCCTCTTCTTAAGATCAACCTATAATGAAACGGAAGCTAGGGCAAATGTGGCCTTTTTTATTTTATTGTCTTTTCTTCTCTTTTCTTATATGTATTTTTCTTTTGATGACTTGAGTTGGCCACCGAGTTTTTTTTGCCTTACAATGCTTCGGACATAAAGTAAAAATAAATGGATTTTTCTAAACAGACTTTTCTAAGAACACAAAGCAAAGAAAGATAGGGTTTTTCTCACAAATTTCTAAGATCGAAAAGTAAAGGATATGAATTAAGATGTGAACCAAAAGACTGGGATAGATTGGCGGTCCTAGTGTTGAGCCTAGGCTCTAATACCAAAACTGATGTGAACCTTTGAGTCGGCTGTCCTTGACCCTCTCACCTCCTAGATGAGGAACCTTGGCTTGGCTGCTACGAAGACCCTAACCACCGCTAGTCTTGAGAATCAGCTCTAGAGATCACCTATGAAACCTTGGCGGGAAAGTACTTGGACCCGTCGGTTGTATATAGCCGGGAACCCTAAGTGTTCGGTCGAGTGGCTCCACTATAGAAGATGGATGCTTTTGTCGATAATACCAACCTTAAGCAATGCAACAACGAGCAAAGACTTGAAGGGAATTTAGAACAATGTTCTGAGTTGTATTTAATTCAAAGGGAAGTTGATTACAAGAGAGGCTGAAGCCTCTTATTTATACTAGAGGAACCGGGATATCCCCACGATTTTCTAGTTAGACACAAACTTGGAAAATAATAAAGAAATAACCTAGAGTCTTATTTAGACTACTAAAAGGACTTAATTATTCCTAAACAACCGAGAAGTAAAAGGAAAATACGAGTCCAATACTAAAAAGGAATAAAAATAACAAACGTGTTCAAAAATCCCTAAACCGGCGGATCTGGCGGATCCGGTCCGATTGGTGATTCATGCGAGGTCCGGATTAGGAAAGTCGACGCCGCCTTTATGTCGGGCTTGGAATTTGGCGGCGGCGTTGAGTGCTTATGCTGGGGTGTTCTCGGGCCTCCGGATGCTAGGCACTGTTGGGTCTGATGCTGAGCTTGCTCGGGCTCCGGGGTTAGGGTTGATCCGGTCCGTGCCATGTTCACCCTCCAGACTCTTCATTTCCTGGTTTTCCGCGGCTCTAATGAGGGTGGCGCTTGCTCCTGGGGCCAGATGGTCTCCAAGGCCTGAGGGAAACCTCCAAAGGCTTGAGTATTTTGACGGCCAGGTGCTAAGTGCCATCCGGTGCCCTTCGGTATCGGCGCTGGTGCCCATGTTGGGGCTGTCTTTGAGTTTTCCCCATTTCCTTCCGAGCCTTTCAATCCCCACTTGCCCCAATCCTCTAGGAAGGTTCTTAGAGGTTCTCCAAGGGTTGACACCCGCTCTTTGCTAGGCTGGAACTCCAGAGGGCCTAGTCCAGGTGCTAGGCCCGACATGGTGCTTGGGACAGGATCAACTGGTGGCACTTTGATCTGTCTCTCGGTTCTTCTCTTCTGACATTCTTCCAGAAAGGCATCCAGATGGTCCCAGGGTTGTATAGCACCTCCTAGTTCCCTAGGGATTACTCTAGGGCTACGAGGTGCCTCCGGTCATGGCGTAACCTCGGTGTCGGGGCCCGAGTTAGCGCCGGTTGGGGCCGGATGCTTATCCTGGCTTGCTTGGCTCGGGGTGGCGGGCTGTATTTGAACCGGACCACGTACTTAGGTTTTACAAACCCCTGCATGGCTCGGTTGACCGTGCGTCGAAGCTCCAGACGTTTTTTGTATGGCCTGGGAGTCCTCCCTCGTGTGGGTGATCTGGGCGGCGTGTAGGAATAGGCATTTTCAGCCTGGCTGGTTGGGCGGATCACCGCATTCCCCTCTTCTTGTAAAGGTTTTGTCCTCAAATCTTCCTCCTTGCACAATCAATAAGTACCTCCAAAGTCTGGTTGCTTGTGTGGTGATGTCTGGGGCTTCTCCAAGGGTGTCATTGGGGCTGGGATGTTCACTGGAGTCGGTGTCGGACCAGGGCTCTAGTTCTTTTGGGCTTAGACTTTTGGTATGCATGCCTTCTCCCTCGGATGGGCTGTCCACTAGAATGTCTAGGCTCGGGGAGGACATGTGGGAGAATGTATCTTCTTGTCCCCAGTCAAGTTCTTCCTTCTTGTTTTGGCCCTCTTATTCCTTGGTCAGCTCCATCGGAGGGTTGTCTTGTGCCGGGGCCATCCTTAAGAGGCGGTGGGATATCTGTTCGGTGTGCATCTCCCAGAGTGCCTCGGCGCTCCTTGGGGGCCTAGGGGTGTCCGGATGTTGCTCCAAGACAAGCACTAGACTGGCCATCGGGTGATCTGGGGCTGTCGGAGGGGTGGCCTAATGCCGGCTCGGGGTAGACCCGATGCTGGCTATGTGCGGGCCCGGGGCTGGCCCGATGCTGGCTGAGTACTGCCCCGGGGTTGCCCGAAGCTGGCAGAGTACTGCCCCGGGGCTGGGAGCTTTAGGAACATGCCTGCGAATTTTTCTAGGCCTTGGTTTCCACTTCTTCTCCAATTTCTGAGCTTTCCTCTTCTTCCTCCATACCGTTTTCTCCCTCATCGTCGGTTACCACATCTCCTTCTCTGAGAACCATGGCTCTTTGATTAGGGTAGTCCCTTGCTACGTGTCCTCTTCCCTGGCACTTAAAACAAACAATGTCGCTGGGCCTAGGGCTAGTATTTGGGATAGTAGGGGTCATAGTAGATGTTACCCGATTGGTGGCGATGCTAGGGTTTGGCCTTCCTCCCGTAGCCTGGTTGGTGCTTGGCTTCCATGGGGGGTTATTAGCACTAGACGCTCCTCTCCAATTGCTGGTGGACGGTGGTGTTGACTTCTTCCCGAAGCTACTCTTGATATCTCTTTCTACCCGGACAGCCAAGGCTACTAGGTCATCATAGTCAATATAGTGAATGATGTTGACTTGGTGCGTGATGTCCTTCTGTAGGCCATTGGTGAATTTGGCTATCCTGGCCTCCTCATCCGCCTTGAGATCAAGTCTCGTCAGGAGCATCTCAATCTCTTTATTGTATTCCTCCACGGACAGACTTCCTTGCCTTAGGGTTGTAGCTTGGTGTGCAAGTCTCTTGTGTAAGCCGCCGGTACAAACCTTTTTCTCATCCTTCTCTTCAATTCCCTCTACAATCCTATGGGCTCTCCCTCGTCCCTCTACACCTGCCTTCTGACTTGACTCCACCATAAGGCAGCATAATCAGTGAACTCGATGGTAGCCACAGTGACCTTCTTTCTTTCGGAGTAGTTGTGGCACTCCAAGAAATCCTCCATGCTCCTCTCCCAGTCCAAGTATTCGTCGGCATTGGCTGATGTGAACCACTGCCACCGTGGGCAGATGACCCTTGAACACCGCAAGTTGATTATCGTGCAACGAGGTAGAACCGTCGGGAACCGGGGATGGAAGGACTTTGACCCACTAGCTATATAATAGCTAGGAACTAGAAGTATCAAGTCGTAGATGCCACGCCAAGAGATGGATGCTCTTGATGATAAGTCGATCCTTCAGTATCGCAACATGCAGATACAATAAGGGTTTCAAGAACAAAGTTCTATCAAAGGGGGTTGTTTATTTCATAAAAGTTGGTGAATACAAGGGTGGCCGGCGGCCTCTATATAAAGGTGAGGGAACAAGCTCTATTCCCTAAACACTACTTCCTAAATAAGAATAAAATAAAGAGTCCTACTCCTAAAAAGAATCCTGAAACCCCTAAATAATCCTACTAAAAAGGAATAAAACATAAAATAATAGTTGTAGTCTTTAAAGCAGAATAAAAGACCTAAATTAGGTCAAAAACCCTAATCTAGCCGAATTTGGCTGCTCGGGCCGGTTCGGCGGTGGTGGCGGCCCGGTGGGCTTTTCCGGGTGGGCGTCAGGCCTAATACGGGTGGCGGTCGCGGGGACTGGTGTGCTGGGCTGGTCCGGGGGTATGGGTCTTGCCCAAGAGGCCTAGTCTTCGTGGCCGACTTCATAGAATTCCTCGGATCGGCCCGGCTGCCGATCTAGGGCTCAGGGCTGGCCTCTCCTTGGGCCTTCTCCATTTCCGCTCGAGCCTTCTTCTTTAAACTTTAGGTAGGCCTCCAAGTAGCTCCTGATGTAGCTCTCGGGGGTTGGGTCGGCCTAAGTGTCATGCCTCGGGGCCAAGGACTCCAATTCTTCTCATGGCTCGGCTCACGGTCAATCCTTGGAAGCTCTCCTCTCTAGGCCAAGTATTCTTGGGATCTTTTCCTCATATACTCCAGAAATGCTTCCAGAGGGTCACTCAAGGGACCGACTTCTTCTTCAGGGCTTCTGGAGGTCAGGCTAGGAGCAGGTTGAGGTTGTTCTTCCTTGCTAGGGCTTATATCCTTGGCCAGCAGCATGGCCTGAAATAGCATTCCATCTCGTTGAGCCTTTCTACCTGCAAGGGAAGGACTTAGTCGATATTTCAGTGCGTACCTTGGCTTTAGGGCTTGAAGATGGCCTGCCCTAGGTTGTATATGCCTCTTGTGAGGTCCTATGGTCTTATCTCGGCCAGGTGACCCTGGTGGGGTGTAGGAGTACCGATTGGCATTAGGGCAGCATTGTTGGATCATATCATCCCCCTCTTCTTGCCTTGGATTTGTCCCCAAATCCATCTCGGGTTCTCTTCTAGCACTCATCACCCTATTCCAAACTTCAGCAATTTTATTTGTCACGGTCGGGGAAGATTCAGTATCATCTTTAGACCTAGGAGTGTCACTTGAGTCAGCAACGGACCAAGGCTCGGGTCCTTCAGCGCTTTCTTCTTCAGTCTCCATAGCTTCTTCTCCTGAAAAACTATCAACAATAATGTTAAGGCTTGGAGAAGTGTCCGGTGAGAGTTCCTCACTCATTTCCACATCCGAGTCCGCATCCGGATCTTCTTCGCTCGGGGTAGCCCAAAAATTCATCGGGAGGTGATTTCCCATTAAATCTTGGGTACACAGGGGACCGTCAGTGAAGCGTCGAGTCGGGGCACTGGGGTGCCGGAGGTGCCGGCGGTAGGCCAGGGCACGTCGGGTAGTACGACGGTGCCGAGCAGTGGGGAGGCGGCGGTGGCGGGCAGTGGGGAGCTAGCGGCGGCGTCCAGTAGGGAGGTGGCGACGGTGTCCAGTGGGGAGGCGGCGGTGGCGGCGGGCAGTGGGGAGGTTACGGCGGTGGCCAGTGGGGAGGCGGCGGCGGCGTCGGTCATCATCGTGTTGGGGCAGTCGGGGTCGGGTAGGACTGGGACGGAGCGGCGGGCAGGGACGCGCCGGACTCGTTGGTTGGTGATCCGTCGGGAGCCACGTCGGTGGTGATGCGCCGTGGGGCATCGGGCAGCGACAGGTAGGGGCCGGGTGATGGGGCGGCCGGGGCCTGGTCGGGCAGAGTGACGCCGGGTGCTGGGGTACTCGGACTGGTCGGGGTGGGCCAGTCGGCATCGGGGCTGAATGCTAGGGCGTCGGGGCCTGGTCGGGCAGCACCGGAGCTGGGTGCTGGGGCTCCGAGGCTGGTCGGGCAGCGCCAGTCGGGGCCGAGCACTGGGGCGCCGGGGCCTGGTCGGGCAGCGCCGGGTGCTAGGGTTTTAGAGATTAAGCCTGCAAACTTTTCAAGCCCTTTTGGCTTAACTTGTTCTCTTTCATCAGATTCTTCTTCCTCTTCCTTCTTCTCCTCTTCTTCATCATCTATCTCGATTCCTCCTTCTCTTCCCACCATTGTTCGTTGATTAGGGCAGTCCCTTGAAATATGTCCTCTACCTTGACATTTAAAGCATACAATTCCACTAGGACGTGCGTTAGAATTCTGAACCTTAGAAGTAGGTGGAGTAGGTGTTACCGGTGGTGCTGAATCCCTAGGGTTAGGGTTTGGCCGTGAGCTTGAGCCTCGGGGCTGTTCGGGCTTCCATGGGGCTTGGCTTGCATTCGGGCCTCCTCTCCATGGGGCATTGGCTGATCTTCTCGTTAGCCCTTCCTCATCTCTCTCTCCACACGGTTAGCTAGGGCCTTGAGATCCTCGTAGTCAACATAGTTAAGTATGTTGACTTGATGCATGATCTCGGGGTGTAGCCCACCCACAAACCGGGCTATCTTTGCTTCGGGCTCTTCTCTGAGGTCGAGTCTGGCTACTAACATCTCTATCTCCTTGGTGTATTTCTCTATAGACATGGTGCCTTGCTTTAAGTTCCGGAGGGAGGTGTGTAGGTCTCGGATATAAGTTCCAAGAACGAACTTCTTCCTCATTATCCTCTTCAGATCTCTCCATGACTCGATGGGGTCTTCCTCATCTCTTTGAACCCTGCTCTTGAATTGGCTCCACCATAGAGCAGCATAGTCAGTAAATTCAAGGGTGGCGAGGATTACCTTCTTTCGTTCAGAGTAGTGGTGGCACTCGAGGAAGTCCTCCATACTTCTCTACCAATCCAAGTACTCGTCGGCATTGTACTTGCCGGCAAATTTAGGCACAGTGAGCTTGAGGTTTCTCAAATCGTCATCACTCTCCTGAGCTAGCCTTTGGGCTCTTCGGTTTAGGCTTGCAGGGCTATCCTCTCGGCGCTCATCTCGTCCTCTCCTGGCTTGACGCCTGGCTAGGGTTTCTTGGACGGCTGCTAGGGTAGCTCCAAGGTTCTGAAGGTGGCCTTCCATGTTGCCTAATCTCTCGTCTGCCATGGTTAGTACTAGCAAACGGAAGCAAATTTTCTATCCCTCTTCTTAGAAATAAACTTACAACGAAAGAAAATAACGTGGCAAGGGTGGCCTTGCTTTCTTTTTTTTTCTTAACCTTGATTTTTGTTGATGGTATGATGGCCACCAATTTTCTCTTGCCTTACAACTAGAAACTGAAAAGAAGAACTGAAATAGAAGGGAGTTTTCGAAACTATTTTCTAAAAAGTAGTAAAGGATATGAATCCAGGTAAACCTAGAGACTGGGATAGATTGTGGTCCGTGAGCTGAACCGTGCTCTGATACCAACTGATGTGAACCGCTGCAATCGTGGGCAGATGACCCTTGAACATCGCATGTTGATTATCGTGCAACGAGGTAGAACCGTCGGGAACCGGGGATGGAAGGACTTTGACCCGCTAGCTATATAACAGCTAGGAACCAGAAGTATCAAGTCGTAGACGCCACGCCAAGAGATGGATGCTCTTGATGATAAGTCGATCCTTCAGTATCGAACATGCAGATACAATAAGGGTTTCAAGAACAAAGTTCTATCAAAGGGGGTTGTTTATTTCATAAAAGTTGGTGAATACAAGGGTGGCCGGCGGCCTCTTTATATGGGTGAGGGAACAAGCTCTCCTCCCTAAACACTACTTCCTAAATAAAACACTACTCCCTAGTCCTACTCCTAAAAAGAATCCTAAAATCCCTAAATAATCCTACTAAAAAGGAATAAAACATAAAATAATAGTTGTAGTCTTTAAAGCCGAATAAAAGACCTAAATTAGGTCAAAGACCCTAATCTGGCCGAATTCGGCTGCTCGGGCTGGTTCACTACAAGAAACTGGATCTGTTGTAGGGGTTGTGGGAAGACGATTGTAGGGGTTATAACAACAGCTGCAACGAATTCAGGAATCGGGTCGTTTGTAGGGGTTATGAAAAACCGCTACAACGGAACCCCAATAACGGAATATAACCCCTACAACGGAATTTTCAGATCTTCCAAAAACATCAATCTGCGTGAATTCTCACTAGCCAACCAACATCAATAAAAATGCCATGTCATCAATCCGCATCTCTTCTTTTTCCCAACTACCTAAAATCCCAAAAAATCCCGCATCTTCTCCAAGTCTTTTCCTCCTCTTTACCCTCTCTAGCCAAATACCCAACTTTCTTCTTCTTTTCTTTCTTCAATGAAGAAAGCCTTAGAAGCTAAACTTCAAACTTCCTCTTCACCCAGATACTAAAATCCCTAAAATCCTCTCCCCAACCTTCTTCTTCTTCCCACCCCTTCACCCGATGCAGCTCCAACCGCCATAGGCGATGATGCAAAGAGTCCACCACTAGCAACAGCAACTCCTTGCTCTCCTCTCCATCGCTCTAGCTAAATACGGCTCCTCATCCTCGTTGGCGTAACTCCCTCTGCTTCTACAACCATCTCCTCAGCTTTCATTGCACCATCGATTACGACGAAAGCCACCATCGATCTCTACCCATCCAACTCGATCCTCGTCTCTCACTCCACTTCGTTCCTCTCACATGGCTTCTCACATCCCCTCTCTGAAAATTTTGTTCTATTTCTCTCACTTTGTTTATCTGAGTTCTCTGTTCCATTTTGCTGAGTTTTACTGAGTAAATTGCAATAACTTGATTTTTGGTATATAGGATGTAGGATGATGGTACTGGAAGAGATAGCAGTGAAACCCCTCGTCAACGGCGGCGAAGGTGATCGACACATGAGATTTGGAGAGGCGGCAGAACGTTGTGGTGTAGGGAATCGGACGATGTTTTGGAGGACTAATATGACAAAAGAGGAATTTGGAGGACTTAATTGTGACCTAAAATATTTAAGTGACCCAAATGTAATCTGAATTACATGGGTGACATAAATTGTAACTTAATCTAAAAAAGATCAAACTGTAATTGAACCAAATTTTGGATTTTATGAAATTATTAATTTTTAAATTGTTATTTCATTTGTAGCAGTTCTAAAAACCACTACAATGGAAAAAATTAATTAAATATTCATTGCACGACTTTAGATCTGCATCGTTGATCAATGACGTGCGAGATTTAACTCACAACAATCAAGGTCGTATTCCATGAGGGCTCTCTCAAAAGCTAATACTCACACGGTTCATGGACGGTCTATTCTTTTTAAATAAGTTTTGGTTTGGAAAGGAAAATAAAAACATAAAGGAAACTAAACAAGAAAGCAAAACAAAGATAAAGGAGGTTAACTTGGAAAGATAGCTTCATCATGCTCAAGAGGAGTAAATGCACAAACAAGCCAAACATGATCGAGGATGCAATCGAATGACCACACAAATCCCTTCTATAGACTTAATGCACTCTCGTCGCACTAAATCCCTATACTAGAACCACTCAACCTAGGCTCTCGCTCTCAAGCTAAGTGACTAAGGATGCATTAAAGGTGTTTGATGAAATGCCAAGCTACAAAACCCTCTCCTATGACTCTATGACCACTACGCTAGACACCACACTCTCATGTCAATGTCCTAACACTAAGAGAATAATCAAAATACTAATCAAAGTTCAATTGAATGAAAAACCTAATGCACGCCAAGTGTTCGATAAAATGCGCAAGAGAAAAATCATGCAACTATGGTTGAATTGAGATGATCTAATCTCTTAGAACACACTCTCTTCAATCCCTAGACCTAAAATCCATGTAATCTAAGCACTCTCATGCATTACATCACAAATAATAGACCAATCAAGCCATAGCTATCAATGGAATTAACAACAAGTCTAAAGATCATCTTCTTACAATCCAAGATCAATCATGGAAAATTTGTACAATCAACCTCTATCCTAGAACAACTAATCTATCAATCCAAGGAAACGTAAGAAATCAGCCACACATGGCCAAGGAAATGAAGGAAAGAGAAAGAAAGATGATCACCAAGAACACCATGGCAATCCTCCTCTTGCAAGCTCCTCTCCAAGGTTGTGGGCTTCAATCCAAGCTCCTCTACTTTGATTTGCACCTTGCTCTAGGGTTGTGGATTGGAGATGAGAAGAAAAATAATTGGAAAGTTGAGAGGAGAGGGTTTTGAAGAAGTGTGTTGCTGAAAATAATGAATTCCCCCCCCCCCAATTTTCGCCCCTGTCAACTTTATATAGTCCGCTGGAAAATAACTGGAATTTTCGGCGAAAATTATGTAAGATTTTCGCCGAAAATATCTTTGAAAAACACCGGCGGCTTTGGCATTCCTTCATACATTTTCGGTGAAAACTCTTAACTATTTTTGCCGAAAATTTCTTCATAAATCGGATGTCTGCCGTCTGCTTAAGGTTTTCGGCCGAGAACTTAGAGTTCTCGCCAAAAACTTCTTCAGTTGAAGGGTGCATTTTTCTCAATTTTTCAATGATCATATCTCCTCCGTCCTACCTCCGATTGACCTCTCGTTCGTTCCTACGTGCTCCTTGTCACCAGTACTTCAATGCCAAGACCTGAAAATGCAAAGAAAACAACTCCAATAGACATAGAATTGGCCTCAAAGTGGCAACCGGGCAACAAAAGGGCACTTTGCATAAAACTTCAATAAAAGCATATAAATCATAGCAAAATTAGATCAAACATGGAAGATCCTTAGGCTAATCAAAGGCTTAAAATGCACCAAATATAGTCGCATCAAATTCCCCTACGACTAAGCTTTGCTTGTCCTCAAGCAAATGAATTAGAAAACATCCAAGTTCACAAATGACAAAATTGGTCCCGTTGAGATTCAAGCAATAACAATTTGGCTTAAACTGTTCCACGAACAAACTTAACCTACACATGCAAGAACGTCAACCAAACAAGTCTAGACCTCACTAATATCTGCACACTTCAAGTAGTGGTTAATTGGGATACAGAAAAACCGACCACGACAACACCAACTCTAATTAGAAGGACTTGAACTCGGGAAATGGAACAGATAAGGCGGGGGTAGGAGAGTGATGAGTGATCATGATGTGGCTATCAACTCAACTTCATCCGCTTCTAGATCCGCACTTTACAAACTCGGGCGTAGGATCATGGGCTACATTTGAGAACTCTTTTTTTCTTTTCTTTCCATTTTCATTTTTTTTCTTTTCTTTCTTTTTTTTTTCTTATTGCATACTAGTGCTCGATCGAACACTTCACTTAGGTATTGAACCTGCCTAGCTCACAGCTTTTGCCTTTGCTAGTGCTCAACCCGACACTTCACTTAGGTGCCGAGCTTGCCTAGCTTAGCCTTTCTTTTCTTTTGAGCATTTTCTTTCCAAACTAGCCACTTGATCCTTAGCCCCTTACAACTTCAACACAAGATTTCGAATTGGATTCCATCTAATCTTAAGCCACAATCACGAGAAATCAAAAAGGTGATGAAAAACATGGAAAAGGGTGATAATTTTGATTGCCTTCATCATCTTAGACTGGTGTTATCGAGCGGTACAAAAACACGTATCAAACCAATCAACCAACAAACAAGAGTGATAAAATCTATGTTCTGTCCTAGACTCATTTGACATTAGTGCTAACATGCCGGTTATAGGTTCTAAGTGAAACAGTTTACACGTCATTATGAAAGCTTGAAGTCAATTAGAAAACATCCAAGTTCGCAAAACAAAATGGTGCAAAACAAAGATAAAGGAGGTTAACTTGGAAGGATAGCTTTATCATGCTCAAGAGGAGTAAATGCACAAACAAGCCAAACATGATCGAGGATGCAATCGAATGACCACGCAAATCCCTTCTATAGACTTAATGCACTCTCGTCGCACTAAATCCCTATCCTAGAACCATTCAACCTAGGCTCTCGCTCTCAAGCTAAGTGACTAAGGATGCATTAAAAGTGTTTGATGAAATGCCAAGCTACAAAACCCTCTCCTATGACTCTATGACCACTACGCTAGACACCACACTCTCATGTCAATGTCCTAACACTAAGAGAATCATCAAAAGACTAATCAAAGTTCAATTGAATGAAAAACCTAATGCACGCCAAGTGTTCGATAAAATGCACAAGAGAAAAATCATGCAACTATGGTTGAATTGAGATGATCTAATCTCTTAGAACACACTCTCTTCAATCCCTAGACCTACAATCCATGTAATCTAAGCACTCTCATGCATTACATCACAAATAATAGACCAATCAAGCCATAGCCACCAATGGAATTAACAACAAGTCTAGAGATCATCTTCTTACAATCCAAGATCAATCATGGCAAATTTGTACAATCAACCTCTATCCTAGCACAACTAATCTATCAATCCAAGGAAACCTAAGAAATCAGCCACACATGGCCATGGAAATGAAGGAAAGAGAAAGAAAGATGATCACCAAGAACACCGTGGCAATCCTCCTCTTGCAAGCTCCTCTCCAAGGTTGTGGGCTTCAATCCAAGCTCCTCTACTTTGATTTGCACCTTGCTCTAGGGTTGTGGATTAGAGATGAGAAGAAAAATAATTGGAAAGTTGAGAGGAGAGGGTTTTGAAGAAGTGTGTTGCTGAAAATAATGAATTCCCCCCCCCAATTTTCGCCCCTGTCAACTTTATATAGTCCGCTGGAAAATAACTGGAATTTTCGGCGAAAATTATGTAAGATTTTCGCCGAAAATATCTTTGAAAAACACCGGCGGCTTTGGCATTCCTTCATACATTTTCGGTGAAAACTCTGAACTATTTTTGCCGAAAATTTCTTCATAAATCGGATGTCTGCCGTCTGCTTAAGTTTTTCGGCCGAGAACTTAGAGTTCTTGCCAAAAACTTCTTCAGTTGAAGGGTGCATTTTTCTCGATTTTTCAATGATCATATCTCCTCCGTCCTACCTCCGATTGACCTCTTGTTCGTTCCTACGTGCTCCTTGTCACCAGTACTTCAATGCCAAGACCTGAAAATGCAAAGAAAACAACTCCAATAGACATAGAATTGGCCTCAAAGTGGCAACCGGGCAACAAAAGGGCACTTTGCATAAAACTTCAATAAAAGCATATAAATCATAGCAAAATTAGATCAAACATGGAAGATCCTTAGGCTAATCAAAGGCTTAAAATGCACCAAATATAGTCACATCAAATTCCCCTACGACTAAGCTTTGCTTGTCCTCAAGCAAATGAATTAGAAAACATCCAAGTTCACAAATGACAAAATTGGTCCCGTTGAGATTCAAGCAATAACAATTTGGCTTAAACTGTTCCACGAACAAACTTAACCTACACATGCAAGAACGTCAACCAAACAAGTCTAGACCTCACTAATATCTGCACACTTCAAGTAGTGGTTAATTGGGATACAGAAAAACCGACCACGACAACACCAACTCTAATTAGAAGGACTTGAACTTGGGAAATGGAACAGATAAGGCGGGGGTAGGAGAGTGATGAGTGATCATGATGTGGCTATCAACTCAACTTCATCCGCTTCTAGATCCGCACTTTACAAACTCGGGCGTAGGATCATGGGCTACATTTGAGAACTCTTTTTTTCTTTTCTTTCCATTTTCATTTTTTTTCTTTTCTTTTTTTTTTTTTCTTATTGCATACTAGTGCTCGATCGAACACTTCACTTAGGTATTGAACATGCCTAGCTCACAGCTTTTGCCTTTGCTAGTGCTCAACCCGACACTTCACTTAGGTGCCGAGCTTGCCTAGCTTAGCCTTTCTTTTCTTTTGAGCATTTTCTTTCCAAACTAGCCACTTGATCCTTAGCCCCTTACAACTTCAACACAAGATTTCGAATTGGATTCCATCTAATCTTAAGCCACAATCACGAGAAATCAAAAAGGTGATGAAAAACATGGAAAAGGGTGATAATTTTGATTGCCTTCATCATCTTAGACTGGTGTTATCGAGCGGTACAAAAACACGTATCAAACCAATCAACCAACAAACAAGAGTGATAAAATCTATGTTCTGTCCTAGACTCATTTGACATTAGTGCTAACATGCCGGTTATAGGTTCTAAGTGAAACAGTTTACACGTCATTATGAAAGCTTGAAGTCAATTAGAAAACATCCAAGTTCGCAAAACAAAATGGTGCAAAACAAAGATAAAGGAGGTTAACTTGGAAGGATAGCTTTATCATGCTCAAGAGGAGTAAATGCACAAACAAGCCAAACATGATCGAGGATGCAATCGAATGACCACGCAAATCCCTTCTATAGACTTAATGCACTCTCGTCGCACTAAATCCCTATCCTAGAACCATTCAACCTAGGCTCTCGCTCTCAAGCTAAGTGACTAAGGATGCATTAAAGGTGTTTGATGAAATGCCAAGCTACAAAACCCTCTCCTATGACTCTATGACCACTACGCTAGACACCACACTCTCATGTCAATGTCCTAACACTAAGAGAATCATCAAAAGACTAATCAAAGTTCAATTGAATGAAAAACCTAATGCACGCCAAGTGTTCGATAAAATGCACAAGAGAAAAATCATGCAACTATGGTTGAATTGAGATGATCTAATCTCTTAGAACACACTCTCTTCAATCCCTAGACCTACAATCCATGTAATCTAAGCACTCTCATGCATTACATCACAAATAATAGACCAATCAAGCCATAGCCACCAATGGAATTAACAACAAGTCTAGAGATCATCTTTTTACAATCCAAGATCAATCATGGCAAATTTGTACAATCAACCTCTATCCTAGCACAACTAATCTATCAATCCAAGGAAACCTAAGAAATCAGCCACACATGGCCATGGAAATGAAGGAAAGAGAAAGAAAGATGATCACCAAGAACACCATGGCAATCCTCCTCTTGCAAGCTCCTCTCCAAGGTTGTGGGCTTCAATCCAAGCTCCTCTACTTTGATTTGCACCTTGCTCTAGGGTTGTGGATTGGAGATGATAAGAAAAATAATTGGAAAGTTGAGAGGAGAGGGTTTTGAAGAAGTGTGTTGCTGAAAATAATGAATTCCCCCCCAATTTTGGCCCCTGTCAACTTTATATAGTCCACTGGAAAATAACTGGAATTTTCGGCGAAAATTATGTATGATTTTCGCCAAAAATATCTTTGAAAAACACCAGCGGCTTTGGCATTCCTTCATACATTTTCGGCGAAAACTCTGAACTATTTTCGCCAAAAATTTCTTCATAAATTGGATGTCCGCCGTCTGCTTAAGGTTTTCGGCCGAGAACTTAGAGTTCTCGCCGAAAACTTCTTCAGTTGAAGGGTGCATTTTTCTCGATTTTTCAACGATCATATCTCCTCCGTCCTAGCTCCGATTGACCTCTTGTTTGTGCCTACGTGCTCCTTGTCACCAGTACTTCAATGCCATGACCTGAAAATGCAAAGAAAACAACTCCAATAGACATAGAATTGGCCTCAAAGTGGCAACCGGGCAACAAAAGGGCACTTTGCATAAAACTTCAATAAAAGCATATAAATCATAGCAAAATGAGATCAAACATGGAAGATCCTTAGGCTAATCAAAGGTTTAAAATGCACCAAATATAGTCACATCAATCAACTAACAGTTGTAGGGGTTAAAACCGCTACAACGGAACCGCTACAACCGTCAATTCCGTTGTAGAGGTTCCATAACCCCTACAACTGGCCGTTTGAACCGGACGATTTAGCAGCAGTTTCATATAACCGCTACAACGACCGTTGTAGGGGTTATAACCCCTACCGATGTCAATCCATAACCCCTACAACGGACACAGTTTCTTGTAGTGGTTGGCGGTGGTGGCGGCCCGGTGGGCTTGTCTAGGTGAGCGTCGGTCCTGATACGGGCGGCGGTCGAGGGGACTGGTGTGCTAGGCTGGTCCGGGGATAAGGGTCTTGCCTGAGAGGCCCAGTCTTTGTGGCCGACTTCATAGAATTCCTCGGATCGGCCCAGTTGCCGATCTAGGGCTCGGGGTAGGCCTCTCCTTGGGCCTTCTCCATTTCCGCTCGGGCCATCTTCTTTAAGCTTTAGGTAGGCCTCCAAGTAGCTCTCTGTGGGTTGTGTCGGCCTAAGTGTCATGCCTCAGGGCCAAGGACTCCAATTCTTCTCATGGCTCGGCTCAGGGTCAATCCTTGGAAGCTCTCCTCTCCAGGTCAAGTATTCTTGGTCTCTTTTCCTCCTATACTCCATAAATGCTTCCAGAGGGTCACTCAAGGGACCGACTTCTTTTTCAGGGCTTCTAGAGGTCATGCTAGGAGCAGTTGAGGTTGTTCTTCCTTGCTAGGGCTTATATCCTTGGCCAGCAGCATGGCCTGGAATAGCATTCCATCTCGTTGAGCCTTTCTACCTGCAAGGGAAGGACTTAGTCGATATTTCAGGGTGCACCTTGGCTTTAGGGATTGAAGATGGCCTGCCCTAGGTTCTATATGCCTCTTGTGAGGTCCTAGGGTCTTATCTCGGCCAGGTGACCCTGGTGGGGTGTAGGAGTACCGATTGGCATCAGGGCAGCATTGTTGGATCATATCATCCCCCTCTTCTTGCCTTGGATTTGTCCCCAAATCCATCTCGGGTTCTCTTCTAGCACTCATCACCCTTTTCCAAACTTCAGCAATTTTATTGGTCACGGTCGGGGAAGATTCAGTATCATCTTTAGACCTAGGAGTGTCACTTGAGTCAGCAACGGACCAAGACTCGAATCCTTCAGCGCTTTCTTCTTCAGACTCCATAGCTTCTTCTCCTGAAAAACTATCAACAATAATGTTAAGGCTTGGAGAAGTGTCTGGTGAGAGTTCCTCAATCATTTCCACATCCGGGTCCGCATCCGGATCTTCTTCGCTTGGGGCAGCCCTCAAAATTCGTCGGGAGGTGATTTTCCATTAATCTTGGGTGCATAGGGGACCGTCGGTGAAGCGTCGGGTCGGGGCACTGGGGTGCTGGAGGTGTCGGGGGTAGGCCAGGCCACGTCGGGCAGTACGGCGGTGCCGGGCAGTGGGGAGGCGGCGGCGGCTAGTGGGAAGGCGGCGGTGCGGGCAGTGGGGAGCCGGCGGCGGCGACCAGTGGGGAGGCGATGGCGGCAGGCAATGGGGAGGCGATGGCGGTGGGCAGTGGGGAGCCAGCGGCGGCGACCAGTGGGGAGGCGACGGCGGCGGGCAGTGGGGAACCGGCGGCGGCGGCGTCGGTCATCATCGCATAGGGGCAGTCGGGGTCGGGTAGGACCGGGACGGAGCGGTGGGCAGGGACGCGCCGGACTCGTCGATTGGTGATCCGTCGGGGGCCACGTCGGTGGTGATGCACCGCGGGGCATCGGGCAGTGACAAGTCGGGCCCGGGTGATGGGGCGGCCATGGCCTGGTCGGGCAGAGTGACGCCGGGTGCTGGATTACTCGGACTGGTTGGGGCAAGCCAGTCAGCATCGGGGCCGAATGCTAGGGCATCGGGGCCTGGTCGGGCAGCACCGGAGCTGGGTGTTGGGGCGCCGAGGCTGGTCGGGCAGCGCTAGTCGGGGCCGAGCGCTGGGGCTCCGGGGCTGGTCAGGCAATGCCAGCTGGGGTCGGGGCCGAGCGCTGGGCCGCCCGGGCCTGGTCGGGCAGCGTTGGGGGTGGGCGCCGGGGCGCCGGGGCTGGTCTGGCCCGTTCGGGCAGTGTCGAGGCTGGGCGTCGGGGCGCCGGGTGCTAGTGTTTTAGAGATTAACCCTGCAAACATCTCAAGCCCTTCTGGCTTAACTTGTTCTCCTTCATCAGATTCTTTTTCCTCTTCCTTCTTCTCCTCTTCTTCATCATCTGTCTCGATTCCTCCTTCTCTTACCACCATTGTTCGTTTATTAGGGCACTCCCTTGAAATATGTCCTTGATGACACTTGATTTGTCGTGATTATCAGCCTCATTTAAGCGACATTTCCTTGCTTAAGACATGGTTTTTAGGATAGAATAACGAATATTCAATCAATTTCTCTATCTCGTGCCATTTGTGTTACTTTAGCCCATTTTGGGTCTATTTGATGGTTTTCTAGTGTTTCTATGTTAGCACAGGTTTTTGCCGTCAAATAAAGTAGTCAAGGACGTGTCTAAGGCGTTGGAACCTTGAGGAATCGCACCGGAATTGATCCAAGGAGCCAATCAAGTCGAACCAAATTCCTGCTCCATTTACACTGAAGTTTTCGCCGAAAATCCCTTGGAGTTTTCAGCAAAAACTCAAGCACAAATCGGCAGTGCTGACAAGAAGAAGTTTTCGGCGAAAACTCCAAGTTTTCGCCGAGAACCCCGGCGTCCGAAAATCACAGGAGAATTCAGCCGGTGATCAGTCAATTTACAAAGGAATTTTTGGCGAAAACTCAAGCACATTTTCGGCAAAAATTCTAGTTAAAAACCGGCGGTATTAGGGTTAAGTATAAATACTTAACCGACGGCCCTAAATAGAAATAGACCTCATAATTCCAAATAATACCAAATACCGAAGAATATCAATTAATTTCAGAATTCTCACGAGTTCGGGAGAGAGTTTTAGAGTTCAAAGAATCGTGGAGAGATCGTGACGCCATCCTTTCACCTCGGATACTCGGAGCTTGGATTGAAGATTACCGGAGATTGAAGCTTCACGGATTCATCAAATTAGGTTTTACAGTTCCTCTCTATTCTTCCTACCTGAGATGTATTCCTTGTTTGTTTTCGATTCTCTTGTTCCTAATATGAGTAGCTATACTCGTAGAGCTTAGATTAGATAAACCCTAAGTGACCCATGGCTTTAAAGCGGTCACGGATCGGCGGTGATTAGATTCAAAGTTCAATCAGTTTCTCTTTGCATGGTTGTTTTGTTCTTGATTGTTGTACTGCATTTTCTTGTCTAGTTGACGCCTAGATTAGTTTCGTTGTTCTTGTGTTTCTTTTCTGGTTGATCGCCTAGATTAGGTTTTTGCAAGCTAGGGTTAGTCGCCAGACATCTCCCTGCTTTGGCGCATAAACTTGTCTTTCATGATCACCTAGTGTAGATTCTTGTTAAGTTGAGGATAGAAGCGAACGCTCGCCTCTCTTTAAAACATCAATTCAACCAGTTAACCTTATAATTGGAGTGTGCCTTTCGTAGAAACCAGTTAGGGTTAATCCGCTTCAAGAGTAACTCATAAATCATTAGTAATTGCACCAGTTAAGTTAAGTCGTTGCAAGAGGCAACCGTACTCGGGTGACTAATTAATCTTGGTAGCTAGAACGGATAGAGCGAACGTTCGCCGGTCTTAAACCTAAGGGTCAGGAGTTATGGGGGTGTATAGAAATTGATTGAACGAGAATTGAAATCTGCTGATTTGTTGACTGTTGTTGCCTTGGTGATCTAAGGGGGATTCGAAATCTAAACTTGTCTGTCGTCTGTCTGAACCATCCAATCATTCTGTCTTTCAATTTCATTTTTATTTTCTTGCATCTTAGTCTAGAAGTCATGGAACTCACACCACGCACGAAGTGTTTAAACCTGAATAAATTGCCAGCTT
The DNA here is from genome assembly GCA_034768395.1 of Linum lewisii. Classification (NCBI taxonomy): domain Eukaryota; kingdom Viridiplantae; phylum Streptophyta; class Magnoliopsida; order Malpighiales; family Linaceae; genus Linum; species Linum lewisii. Next base: position 32,683,099 of record CM068299.1, on the reverse strand, counting down.
CTTTGAGTAGTCGATTAGAAGAAACCCTGTGGAATACGATCTGCTTAGCTTTCCAGCTTGGTAGTATTTGATCACTGTTCTGCAGCTCATCAAATTGGCGTTGTTGCCGGGGACACTTCTATATTGTTCGAAAGAAGAGCTGGCATTTTATTCTTCTACTTTCCAACTTTCATTTTCCATCACACTTCGATTTTACACCGGTTGTGCTTGTTTTTGTCCCTTGCAGATCATAGCAGGTACAGAATCGAATCACTTCCGTTCCATCTTCCCTACCGCAATGTCTGCTCCAAAGAGTCTTGCGGGCTACAGTAAGCCGAGCGCATCTAACATTCAGTCTCCCATCACTGTGCCTTCTAATGACGACGATCCCGACTATGAGATCAAGATCCCCTTTCTGGGACTAATCTCTAGGGACGTGCAATTTGAGGGAAAGCCAGATGATAATCCGTGCACACATCTATCTGACTTTCTGGCTGTCTATGAAACTTTCAAGTATAAGAACCTCAACAAGAACGCTCTATGCCTTCGAGCCTTCCCATTCTCACTCCGAGGCGCCACAAAGAGATGGCTCACTAGCAAGCCACCTGGACACTACACCAACTGGGATGATCTTGCTGAGGAATTCATAGAGGAATACTTCCCTCCTTCCAGAACGGCTGCTTACGGGAAAAACATCTCAAGGTTCAGACAGAGAGAAGGAGTAAGTTTACATGATGCTTGGAACGAATTCCTGGGACTCCTCTACGATTGCCCTCATCATGGCTTCACTCAGTTGCAACTAGCCGAGATCTTTGCTTGGGGTATGAACGAAGAATCATCTGAATGGGTTAACTACTTAGTTGATGGAGACTACACCGCACTCACACCAGAAGCTGCTCTTCTTCACTTTGCAAACTGCGCATCTAAATCTAGTAGCTGGGATAGACAGTTTGGAGCAGCTAAGAGCCAACCAAGCCGTGAAGATCAGATCAAGAGCGAAGTGCAGAAAGAAATGAAGAAGATTTTTGGTACAACAAATAACTGATCTATAGGGGAAGTGAATTTTATTGATCAAGATCCCCCTAGATTCACCGGAGGACAACAACCTCAGAATTATACGTTCGAGAATACTTGGGAAATCGAGATAGACAAGAAGCTCGACCTGATCTTGACAAGACTTGATGACCACGATGAGAGATTCAAGCTTCAAGCCCTTTTAAATCAAGATCATGAAGCTCTAGGTCAACGAGTGGAGAGCATGTTGAATAACATGTTTAGCTTGCTAACTAATATCCCCCTCCTTAATCGATCATCGGTTCAAGACGACTCTACCATTAGGAAGGAGCACGTCAAGGCTATCTCCACAAGAAGCGGCAAGCAATTAGCTGGTCCTGCAGCTCCTGATCCGGCCATAATTCCTAATGCTATAGCTATTGACAAGCCAGAGATCGAGGATGAGGATAGAGAAAAAGAAGAGGAGGTGACTGCCCTGCCTTCCCTGACAAAGACAGCACCTGCGCCACCTCTCCCTCCATATCAACCTCGGATTCCATTTCCTAAGGCCGCGCAATCAAAGGAGAAAGATCATGATACCCAGTACAGAAAGTGGCATGGATACTTGATGCTGTAGTTTTAGCGGTATCAAATAACTAATCTACCAAGGTAGACTAGATCGTATTCCACAGGGTTTCTACTAATCGACTACTCAAAGAAGCTGGCAAATTACTCACGTTTAAACGCTTAGTGCGTGGTGTGAGTTCCACGACTTCTAATCTAATAAAGCAGGAAAATAAAAGACAGAAAAGTAAAAGGTTGACTAACAAGAAGATAGACGAACTTAGATTTCGAATCCCCCTTAGATCACCAGAGCATTGGCAATCAACAGATCAGCGGTTTTCAATTCTAATTCAATCGGTTTCTAAATACCACCATAACTCCTTACCCTTAGGTTTAAGACCGGCGAACGTTCGCTCTATCCGATCTAACTACCAAGATTAACTAGCCGCTCGGGTACGGTCGCCTCTCGCAATGACTTAATTAACTGGTGCAATTACTAATGATTTATGAGTTACTCTTGCAGTGGATTAACCCTAATCGGTTCCTATGAAAGGCACACTCCAATTATAAGGTTAACTGGTGAATTGATGTCCTAAAGTGAGGCGAGTGTTCGCTTCTATCCTCAACTTAACAAGAATCTAAACTAGGTGATCAAGGAAGACAAGTTTATGCGCCAAAGCAGGGAGACGTCTGGCGACTAACCCTAGCTTGCAAAAACCTAATCTAGGCGATCAACCAGAGAAGAAACATAAACAATCAAGAACAAAACAACCATGCAAAGAGAAACTGATTAAATTTCGAATCTAATTACCGCCGATCCGTGACCGCTTTAAAACCCTGGGTCACTTAGGGTTCATCTAATCTAAGCTCTACAAGTTCAGTTACTCATAACGATAACAGAAGAATCAAAGGCAACAAAGAAGATCATCATACAGAGGAAGAGCAGATAAGAACTGAAAAACCTAATTCTGACGACTCCGGCGAAGCTTCAATCTCCTGGATCTTCAACTTTAAACTCCGAGTTCTCCGAGGTGGAAGGATGGCGTCATGATCTCTCCACGAATCTTCAAACTCTCTAAACTCTATCTATCGACCCTAGAGTCGGCTAACTCTCAAAAGTCTGATTTGTGAAAATATGAATAATGAATGATTCATTCCCTCATGTCTGTCGGCTGCCTCTATTTAAATAGGTACGATTAGGTTTCCAATACAGCGCCGGATTTGGAAGGAATTTTTGGCGAAAATATCAAATAATTTTTGCCGAAAACTATAGTTAAAATCCTCTATTTGATTTCTTCTAGGATTTTCGGTGAAAACTTCCTTAAGGTATTTTGAAGGTATTTTCGCCAAAAACTGTGTAAATCAGCCTGTGAGTTTCTGAAGGTATTTTCGCCGAAAACTGTGTAAAGTTTTCGGCGAAAATATTGTGCTGGGCAGTTGGATCTTCGGTTCTGACTCTGGTTTGATTTCTGGTTCGATTCCGGTTCACTCCTTGAGGTCTTGAACACGTCCGTGGCTACATAAATGATGGCAAAAACCTGTGCTTTCACAAAAACACTAGAAAACCATCAAATAGACCCAAAAAGGGCCAAAGTAACCAAATCGGTAGGAAATAGGGTACTTGAATGAATATTCGCTATTTTACCCCTAAAACCATGTTTCAAGCAAGGGAATGTCGCTTAAATGAGGCTGATAATCACGTCAAATCGAGTGTCATCAAAATACCCCACACTTAAGCTTTTGCTTGTCCTCAAGCAAACTAAACTAGAACACACTCAAATTCACAAATGACACGAGATTAAACCGAGGTTCAATTCTAACAATTTGGTTTAGACTGTTGCACGTAGAAAAAGTGACCTACACATGCAAGAACATCAACCAAACAAGTTTTCGATCTCACTAATTTCTGCACACTTCAAGTAGTGGTTTTAACAAAGCTCGTTTCTTGGCAAAACAATTAATTATGATTAACCGACTACGATAACACCAATTCTAATTAAAAAGACTTTAAGCTCTAGCCATGATGTGGATGCGGAGGTAGGAAAAGTGATGTGGCTATCGACTCGACTTCATCCGTTTCTAGATCTGTACGTTACATGTTCTAGCTAGGATCGCTTTAAACAACAATTTATTTCAAGTACAACTTCTTCCTTCAATTGATTTACTGCATACTAGTGCTCGATACCAAACACTTCACTTAGGTGTTGGACCTGCCTAGCTCACAGTATTTGTGCCTATGCTAGTGCTCAACCCGAACACTTCACTTAGGTGTCGGGCTTGCCTAGCTTTATTTTCAGCACTTTAAAAAACTTTACATTAAATTGCACATTTCAAATTTCACCAGTCAAACACTTGATTTATCGATTTAACCACTTGATCCTAGCTAGTTATAACTTTCTACACGAGATTTTGAATTGAATTTCCGCCTAATCTCTAGCCACAATCACAAGTGATCAAATATGGAGTGAAAAACATGGAAGAAGCTAGCATTTATTATCTTAGAACGGTGTTATCGAGCTTTGTGATTAACAAGTCAATCAGTTTAATTGATTCAAATTCCAACTACAAGAGTGATTTATGATCTGTTCTGACCTAGACTCATTTAATATCAGTTTCGACACGCTGGTTACAGGTTCTAAGTGGAACAGTCTAGACGTCATTGTTCAAAATTGAAGTCAATTTAACATCAAAAGTCAAGAATTGAGCAATTCTATGCTAGAGAATTTTCAAATTTGAACCACAGAATCATAGATAGCAAGCAAAATTTGAACCATAGAATCATAGATAGCAAGCAAGATCATGCATAATCCTAGACTCCTACCCCACACTTAAACGATTCTGTGTCCTCACAGAACTAATCTAGAGTAGAGAGATACGAAGAACCTGTGACGAGATGGTCGGTGTAGTGGATGAACACGGAGCGTCCGGAGTAGAGCGAAGTAGCTACTCGAGTTCCTACAAAACAAAAACAACAAAAAGATCAAAAGGATACCGGGACAAGTGTCCCGGATCCACACAGAATAAAAGTCAAAACGAAGACGGTTTAGGGGAATTTTGAAAATATTTTGACTTTTTTTTTTTAAAAGGTTTTCGAAAATTTTCTGACCCAACTAAAATTTTCGCCGAAAAACTGGTGAAGTTTTCGGCGAAAACTACTTTGAAAAAAAAGACAGACGACTTAACTAAACATTTTCGCCGAAAACATTTAGAAGTTTTCGGCGAAAACTATTTCAAAAACAGAACAGACTCAAACAGACTAAGGTTTTCGCCGAAAAATCTGAAGAATTTTCGGCGAAAATTTGACCTGACACAAAAAATTAAAACAAACGAAAATAAAAGAAAACGGACACTTTGGCTCCCCGAAACCAACTCGAACAACGAAAAAGACTGACTCAATAATTCAAAAAATGGACTCCACCCGTGGGTTGCCTCCCACGAAGCGCTCTCTTTTAACGTCCTCGAGCCAGACGGTACCTGTTAGGGACCCCAACTTAGGAGTTCCTTGAAGTCAATCGTCTTCTTCAAGGACAGCGGTTGAGTGCCATGTAGCACTCCAGAAGGGTGATGTAACCGGTAGTGCTCCAGTAGATCGTGGTTCTGGTTGGATGACCAGTTCTTCTCAAATTCTCCCGCTGGAGAAGGAAATAGGTAGTATGGTGTGGCATGGTCAATGAGCTCCATCTTATCCACTTTATGATCATCTAGAGGTCTATCAGGATCGAGTATGTATGCTTCCAAACCCTTGACGTCTTCAATCCCCACGTGCTCGTCTCTGGCTTGATCTATAGGTTGGCTCGACGGAAGCTCTATTGAGGATATCTCCTCGATTTCTTCGTGCTCCTCTTCGGCTTTAACTTCAAGATGGATTGGCTCTTTGTCTTCATCAACCACCATCACCAAGGATTCTTCATCGGATGCTTCTAGCTCGCAATAGTCATGGGTGAGATTGTCATGTTCATCTTCGTACGGCTCTTGAGCGTCTTCTTCCATTAGTGGATTTGGTTGTTCGAGCTCCACATCCACCATGTTACGAGCTTGTAGCTTCGAAACGAGATCATCCAAGGCGGATTATACTCTTGCCGTCTATTGTCGATGCTGATGAACTGGTATATACACCTCTTGGTGATTTTGTTGGTGGCGTGTAGCTTCTGGCTCTTCTTCGAAATGCTCTTAAGCATCTTCTACCTTCAATTGCACTTGTCGCTTGAGCGCGGCGTTCAATGCATCAACAACATCGTCCGTTGATTGGAGGTTGTCGATCTCGGCTTGGGTGCTTGCCATCCATTGTTGATGCTCATAAGTGTGTAAATCCATCTCTTGGGAGTCTTCGAGATATGGTGCTTCATTGATGTGCCACTCTCGGTACCGGTCATCCCACCTGTAATCCTGCATGATCAAAACTAAGAAGCACTACCCAGGTAAATCATGGAAATATGGAGGGAAAATAAATGGTAGGCGGAAAGGTAGAAGAATAATTTGCCAACTCTCCTTTCAAACAATTAGAAGAGTCCCCGGCAACGGCGCCAATTTGATGCTGCAGTTTTAGCAGTATCAAATAACTAATCTACCAAGGTAGACTAGATCGTATTCCACAGGGTTTCTACTAATCGACTACTCAAAGAAGCTGGCAAATTACTCACGTTTAAACGCTTAGTGCGTGTGTGAGTTCCACGACTTCTAATCTAATAAAGCAGGAAAATAAAAGACAGAAAAGTAAAAGGTTGACTAACGAGAAGATAGACGAACTTAGATTTCGAATCCCCCTTAGATCACCAGAGCATTGGCAATCAACAGATCAGCGGTTTTCAATTCTAATTCAATCGGTTTCTAAATACCACCATAACTCCTTACCCTTAGGTTTAAGACCGGCGAATGTTCGCTCTATCCGATCTAACTACCAAGATTAACTAGCCGCCCGGGTACAGTCGCCTCTCGCAATGACTTAATTAACTGGTACAATTACTAATGATTTATGAGTTACGCTTGCAGTGGATTAACCCTAATCGGTTCCTATGAAAGGCACACTCCAATTATAAGGTTAACTGGTTGAATTGATGTTTTAAAGAGAGGCGAGCGTTCGCTTCTATCCTCAACTTAACAAGAATCTAAACTAGGTGATCAAGGAAGACAAGTTTATGCGCCAAAGCAGGGAGATGTCTGGCGACTAACCCTAGCTTGCAAAAACCTAATCTAGGCGATCAACTAGAGAAGAAACATAAACAATCAAGAACAAAACAACCATGCAAAGAGAAACTGATTGAATTTCGAATCTAATTACCGCTGATCCGTGACCGCTTTAAAGCCCTGGGTCACTTAGGGTTCATCTAATCTAAGCTCTACAAGTTCAGTTACTCATAACGATAACAGAAGAATCAAAGGCAACAAAGAAGATCATCATACAGAGGAAGAACAGATAAGAACTGAAAAACCTAATTTTGACGACTCCGGTGAAGCTTCAATCTCCTGGATCTTCAACTTTAAGCTCCAAGTTCTCCGAGGTGGAAGGATGGCGTCACGATCTCTCCACGAATCTTCGAACTCTCTAAACTCTATCTATCGACCCTAGAGTCAGCTGACTCTCAAAAGTCTGATTTGTGAAAATATGAATATTGAATGATTAATTCCCTCATGTCTGCCGGCTGCCTCTATTTAAATAGGTACGATTAGGTCTCCAATACAGCGCCGGATTTGGAAGGAATTTTTGGCGAAAATATCTAATAATTTTCGCCGAAAACTATAGTTAAAATCCCTTGTTTGATTTCTTCTAGGATTTTCGGCGAAAACTTAAGGAAGTTTTCACCGACAACTTCAAAGTAAATCAGCCTGTGAGTTTCTGAAGGTATTTTTGCCGAAAACTGTGTAAAGTTTTCGGCGAAAATATTGTGCTGGGCAGTTGGATCTTCGGTTTTGACTCCAGTTTGATTTCTGGTTCGATTCCGGTTCACTCCTTGAGGTCTTGAACACGTCCGTGGCTACATAAATGATGGCAAAAACCTGTGCTTTCACAAAAACACTAGAAAACCATCAAATAGACCCAAAAAGGGCCAAAGTAACTAAATCGGTAGGAAATAGGGTAGTTGAGTGAATATTCGCTATTTTACCCCTAAAACCATGTTTCAAGTAAGGGAATGTCGCTTAAATGAGGCTGATAATCACGTTAAATCGAGTGTCATCAATACTTGAAGAACACAGATGTCAAGATACCAATTACTGATGCTATCCAGATGATACCGGAGGCTGGAAAAGTCGCGAAAGATCTTGCGAAGGACAAGAAGAAGGGAGAGTTGTCTTCCGTCTCCCTCGAGGAAGAATGCTCCATGATCCACAGCCAGACAACCGCCATACCTCCCCCAGATAAGTGTCGCGATCCTGGTGCTTTTACTTTGCCTTGCACTATTAAAAATGTGAAAATTGATCGTAGTTTAATTGATCTAGGTTCTTCCATTAATGTCATGCCTACCTGCTTGTATGAGAAATTGAACCTAAGAGAATTGAAACCGATCAGCATGCGTTTAGTGTTTGCCGATAGATCTGTGAAATTACCTAGGGGATTGATAGAAGACGTGGTTGTCAATTGTGGTCCTTTTACTATTCTAGCTTATTTTATTGTTATGGATACCCGAGGGGAAGATGTCTGATAAGCTGCAGATAGCGGTCGATCAAATAACTACCAAGCTGTGAAGCTAGGGTAGATCGTATTCCACGGGTCTCCTCTACTTCCTTACTTCGAATATGTTGGCACTTAAATTCGAGGGTAAACACTTAGTGCGTGGTGTGAGTTCCACGACTTCTATACTAAGAAATGCAAAGATTAATTTAAATGAAATTAAAGCGAAAACGATTGATTGATTGACTAAGACAGAAGACAGACAAGCTTAGATTTCGAATCCCCCTTAGATCACCAGAGCATAAGCAATCAACAGATTAGCAGTTTCCGATTCTAGTTCATTCAGTTCTCAAACAGCACCATAACTCCTGACCCTTAGGTTTAAGACTGGCGAACGTTCGCTCTATCCGATCTAGCTAGCATGATTAATTAGCCGCCCGGGTACGGTCGCCTCTCACAACGACTTAACTTAACTGGTGCAAATTCTAACGATTTATGAGTTACTCTTGTAGTGGATAACCCTAATCGGTTCCTACGAAAGGCACACTCCAATTATAAGGTTAATTGGTCAACTTGATGTTCTAAAGTAAGGCGAGCGTTCGCTTCTATCCTTAGCTTAACAAGAATCTAATCTAGGTGGCCAAACCAGACAAGAAACACAGAGAACAAAGAACAAGTCAAACATGAAGAAGAAACTGAATGAATTTCGAATCTAATCACCGCCGATCCGTGACTGCTTTAAAGCCCTGGGTCACTTAGGGTTCATCTAATCTAAGCTCTACGAGTTTAGCTACTCATATTCAATACAGAAGAATCAAAGACAGACAAAGGATACATCTCAGGTAGGAAAGACAGAGAAGAACTGTAAAACCTAATTTCGACGACTCCTGGCAGCTTCAATCTGCTAGATTTTCAACTCCTAGCACTGGCTCTCCGAGATGGATGGATGGCGTCACGATCCGTTCCTGGCTCCTCGAACTCTATCCACTCGTTCTCTCTATTTCTCAGTCTTGGGATTTTTCGTCCCGCGTGTAAGTGTGTTTGATTTAGCCGCTTCTTTTAGTATTTATACCTAACCGGCGATTCTGCTTTTCCACTGGGATTTTCGCCGAAAATACAAGGGAATTTTCGGCGAAAATATCTGTTCAAATGTGGCTTCATCCGTCTGTTTCTCCTGGTTGATTTGGCTTAGGGTTTTCGGCGAAAACTCCCAAGGTTTTCGCCAAAAAATTCTTCTTGATCGGGAAGTGGGATTCTTCTTTCATTTTCAGCGAAAACCCAAGGGTATTTTTGTCGAAAATATATGTGTAAATGGGGCAGGAATTCTTTTTGGATTGAATGACTTTTCTGGTTGATTCGGGTGTGATTCCTCAGGGTTCCAGTACCTTAGACACGTCCTTGGCTACCACATTTGATGGCAAACACCTGTGCTAACACGAAAATACTAGAAAACCATCAAATAGACCCGAAATGGGCCAAGGTAACACAAAAGGCATGAGATGGATCAGTTGAGTGAATATTCACTATTCTACCCTTAAAACCGTGTCTTAAGCAACGAAATGTCGCTTAAATGAGGCTGATAATCACGTCAATTCGAGTGTCATCAAAATACCCCACACTTAAGCTTTTGCTTGTCCTCAAGCAAACTGAAGTAGAACACACTCAAATTCACAAATGACATGAGATTAAACTGAGATTCAATTCTAACGATTTGGTTTAGACTGTTCCACGTAGAAAAAGTGACCTACACATGCAAGAATATCAACCAAACAAGTTTTCAATCTCACTAGCTTCTGCACACTTCAAGTAGTGGTTTTAACAAAGCTCATTTATTGGCAAAACAATTAATCATAGTTAACCGACTACGATAACACCAATTCTAATAAAAAAGACCTTAAGCTCTAGCCATGATGTGGACGCGGAGGTAGGAAAAGTGGCGTGGCTATCGACTCGACTTCATCCATTTCTAGATCTGTACGTTACATGTTCTAGCTAGGACTGATTTAAACCACAATTTATTTCAAGTTTCGACTTTTTCCTTTAATTTATTTACTGCATACTAGTGCTCGATACCAAACACTTCACTTAAGTGTTGGACCTGCCTAGCTCACAGTATTTGTGCTTATGCTAGTGCTCAACCCGAACACTTCACTTAGGTGTCGGGCTTGCCTAGCTTTATTTTTAGCACTTTAAAGAACTTAACATTAACTTGCACAACTCAATTACTTGATTCAATAATTTAGCCACTTGGTCCTAGCTAGTTATAACTTTTTACACAAGATTTCGAATTGGATTTTCGCCTAATCTCAAGCCACAATCACAGGTGATCAAATATGGAGTGAAAAACATGGAAGAAGCTAGCATTTATCATCTTAGAACGGTGTTATCAAGCTTTGTTATTAACAAGTCAATCAATTCAATTAATTCAAGTTCAACTACAAGAGTGATTTATGATCTGTTCTGACCTAGACTCATTTAATATCACTTCCGACATGTTGGCTATAGGTTCTAAGTGGAACAGTCTAGACGTCATTGTTCAAAATTGAAGTCAATTTAACATCAAGAGTCAAGAATTGAGTAATTCTATGCTAGAGTGACTGGACAGGAATCACGAGGCACACAAAGATATAGGCAATCAAGATCATGTATGGTTCTCTAACATCCTACCGCACACTTAGACTGTTCTGTCTCCTCACAGGACTAAACTAAAGGAGAGAGATACGAGGAACCTGAAGGGTGATGGGCAGTTTAGTGGTCGAGCACGAAGAGTCCGGGGCGGAGCGGAGTAGCTACTCAAAATCCTACAAAACACAAACAACAAAAAGAACAAAAGGGTACCGGGACAAGTGCCCCGGATCCACACAAAATAAAAGTGGATCGAGATCCGAAAAGAAGAAAGAAAAGAAATGGAAAGGATAGAAACAACCTGATCACTGTTCCGAGGGTGGGGGTGGAGGCGGAATCGGGAGAGGTGAAATGCCAAGCCGCTGCTCCAGCTGCTGTCGCCATGCGATATCATCCCTGTGTCTGGCAGACTGGTCGGCCATGAACTGCTGAAGAATAGTCCATCGCTCGTTCTGGGTCTCCTCATGTGCTACTCGGTCCTTCTGCCATTGAAGTGAACCAGCCGAGTAGTCTAGCTGCCACTTCTCAATATGCGCCAGCCATTGAGGTGATTAGCGCTCGTGACGACGGGCGTTCAACTGACTGGGGAATGCGGTGAGGGAGCGATTTGCAATGCTCAAAATCCAATGAAAGGTCGATGCCTCGTGCTATGGCGAGTTCAGCACCTATATGCTCAACCAGGACACGAGGAATGTCGGGGCCCCATTTGTCACCGAGCTGGAGATTGTCGACCAGAATCGAAATGAAAGGTCCCCTTGGAAGCTCAGAAGGAAGCTTCTTGGTGGTAGTGCGCTTGTGAAAGAATCGTGCAAGCCACCATCCGGGATGCAGGTTGGCATCCTCGTCTACAGCACAGAATAATACGAGCTCCTCCAATGAAACATGGTGACGGCTCGTCTTGCTGCAATAACACAGAGATTGCACCCAAACATAATGCAAGAATTTAAGAATAGGGTGAAAGATGTCACCGGCCGTGGGGTTGACGATAGGTGAGATCTCAACTTCGCAGGAGGCCCATCTCCACACGTCTGGGTAAGGAGAACTCGTGATGGAGTATGTGTCCTTGAAGCCAGCGGATGTTGTATTGAGGTTGACATGCGGATCCAGCAGGTGGCCAAACTCGAGAATGGACTTGTCATGGAGAACACCACCGAGGCGAAAGGATACGAATTTCTGCTCACGTATGGGCTTCGGGGTGAGGCACCGAATGAACTCCAGAACTCTTGAAGAGCGACAAGCGGGTAGGGGGAACCATGAGCAGTCAGTATTCGTAAACCGACTTTATCAAGGACGGTGTCGACGGTGGAGTGCCAAGCCAGATTGTGCGCCTTGAGACTATCCAGAGAAAGAACTGACACCTTAGCCGGAGGAATGTCTTTGATCATCTGAAAGACCTCTAGCTGGTGCGGCTCCAGGGCTACGATGAAAGGATGTAGGTCCCCATTGGCAGGTGCAGGAATAGATGAGATAGGGGTCACAGGGGTTGGTACATCCTCGGGGATGATGGCCACAGCCGTCGATGTTGGTGCAGCTGGTGCGGGTGGTCGGGAGGATGGGGTCCGGTTCTGGTGAGCTGAGGATCGTTGCGCTCTATCTGCACTGGTGGTCTTAAAACGTTTGGGAGCCCTGTAAAACACAACTCAGGGAAGACCAGCATCAGATGACAAGAATCCTACCCCACACTTAAGTTGACAAGTGGGGCAAGCAAATTAATCGAGAGACCACCGAATCGAGATATAGCAGCCAAGAACTGTCAATCAATTAAGCAAGCATGAGGAATGGAATGATTCATTAACATGATCGCACAGACAACAAGTCACGAGCCTTAAAAGGTCACAAAGAAATGCCAGAACCTAGCCAATTGACACCGACATAGCAATCATGAAAAATGAGGGAGAACCAAAAAGTCAACCAAAGTCAACCATGCCGAAAACCGAAAGTAAAAAAGCCAAAAGATTCACAATCAAGGGCTGAACAACTAACCGTGAAGACATGACTCGAGAAATGATTGGAAATCCGGGAAAACGACGAAAAAGAGCTTGAAAACTAGGTCGGGGGAATCGGAGCTGTGGAGCTCCGGTTCGAGGGTTTGAACCGAGGGCTAGGCAAGGGGGAAGGGTGGGCGCGGCTTTGGTTAAGGTGGCGGCGGCCGGTCGGCGGACAAGGAGGCGGCGGCGGGCTGGACGGCGATTGGCGAACAGAGAGAGAGAGTTTGATTTTCAGATGGTGGAGGGCTTGATTTTCACGAAAACAAATACCGAAGGGGGCCTTAAATACCGGTGAAAAAGGGCATATTTTCGGCGAAAAAGTTGAAGAATTTTTGGTGAAAATCTCAGTTGTAATGAAGAAACGTTTTCGGCAAAAAGGTGGGATTTTCGGTCGAGAAGTAGAAACAGGAGAAACAAGTCGGTTTTAAACAAGAATTTTCGGCAAAAATATGGGTGAATTTTCGCTGAAAATTCATTTGAAAATGGCCGACAGTTTTTTTTTAACATGGGTTTTAAAACAGAACGACTCGAAACGAAAACAACTGATTCCAGCCGTGGGTTGCCTCCCACGAAGCGCTCTTGTTTAACCTCCGTGAGCCAAACGATACCTGGATTTGTGTCATGATTCTAAAGCAAAGTAGTGCACGTCGATGGAAGAGACAGCTAGTCCTTCCAGATACTTCTTAAGCCTATGCCCGGTGACCATAAACGGCTTCTGATCATGCAATTTGATGAGGACACTGCCTAACGATGCCTGCCGCACCACGATATAAGGGTCGGACCAACGGGACTTCAGTTTACCCATGAAGAGCTTCAATCGAGAGTTATATAAGAGGACTTCATCTCCGGGGTAGAACTGCTTGATCGTCTTCAATTGAGAGTCATGAATTTTCTTCGTGCGCTCTTTGTATAACTTCGTGCTCTCATATGCGTGGAGTCGGTGCTCCTCAAGCTCAGCGATCTGGTCGTGACGCATATTACCTGCTACTGCATAGCTCACGTTCAACTCTTTGTTAGCCCAGAATGCCTTGTGCTCAAGCTGAACCGGCAAATGACATGCCTTGCCATAGACCAGCTGATACGGTGAGGTACCGATGGGAGTCTTGTAGGCAGTTCGATAAGCCCATAAGGCATCATTGAGCTTAGATGACAAGTCTTTGCGGGACCGGCCAACTATCCTATCAAGAATCCGCTTGAGCTCACGGTTCGTCACTTTCGCTTGACCATTCGCTTGAGGATGGTAAGCTGTGGACATACGGTGGGTGACGCCAAAGCGTTTGCACACCCGGTCGAATTGTCCATGGAAGTGGGTACCCCTATCGCTTATGATGAAGCGCGGTGAACCAAAACGCGTGAAAAGACGGGTAAGGAACCGACCCACCACTCTTGAATCATTAGTGGGTAGAGCTTCAGCTTCGGCCCACTTAGAAACATAATCAACGGCTACAAGAATGTACTTGTTTTCGTTGGAGGGTGTGAACGGACCCATAAAATCAATTTCCCAAACATCAAAAATTTCAACAGTTAAAGAAACAATTTGGGGCATCTCATTACGGTTAGAGATGTTACCTAATCGCTGGCACGCATCACAACGTCGAGCAAAAGCATCACAATCACTAAAGATTGAAGGCTAATAAAAACCTGTTTCGAGTACCTTTCTCGCAGTGCGGTTGCCTCCGAAGTGTCCTCCGAATTGTCCTTCATGGCATTTTCGCATAATGTCTGCTGCTTTGATGTAAGAGACACATCTCTGGATCATCCCGTCAATACTGATGCGGTATAAGAAGGGCTCATCCCATAAGTATGACTTGGCTACTTGATGACACTCGAATTGACGTGATTATCAGCCTCATTTAAGCGACATTTCCTTGCTTAAGACATGGTTTTTAGGGTAGAATAACGAATATTCAATCAATTGCCCTATCTCATGCCATTTGTGTTACCTTGGCCCGTTTCGGGTCTATTTGATGGTTTTCTAGTGTTTTTATATTAGCACAGGTTTTTGCCGTCAAATAAAGTAGCCAAGGACGTGTCTAAGGCGTTGGAACCTCGAGGAATTGCACCAGAATTGATCAAAGGAGCCAATCAAGTCAAAACAATTCCTGCCCCGGTTTACAAAGGAATTTTCGCCAAAAATACACTAGGATTTTCGGCGAAAATATGTTCACAAATCACTGATGCCGACTAAAGGAAATTTTCGGCGAAAACCCTAAGTTTTCGACCGAAAACTATTGGACCAAAAATTACAGGAGAAAGCAGCCGGCGGCCCATCCATTTACAAAGGAATTTTCGCCGAAAATTCCTCAATATTTTTGGCGAAAATATCAGAAGAAATCCGGCTGAATTAGGGTTAAGTATAAATACTTAACTGGCGGCCCAAATAAAGGGGACCTCATAATTTCAATCATAATTTCCAGACCTAGAAGTCGAGAGAGAGAGTTTAGAGAGTTCAAAGAATCGTGGAGAGATCGTGACGCCATCCCTTCACCTCGGAGACTCAGAGCTTGGATTGGAGATTACCGGAGATTGAAGCTTCACGGATTCGTCAAATTAGGTTTTACAGTTCTTCTCTGTTCTTCCTACCTGAGATGTATTCCTTGTTTGTTTTCGATTCTCTTGTTCCTAATATGAGTAGCTAAACTCGTAGAGCTTAGATTAGATGAACCCTAAGTGACCCAGGGCTTTAAAGCGGTCACGGATCGGCGGTGATTATATTCAAAGTTCAATCAGTTTCTCTTTGTATGATTGTTTTGTTCTTGATTGTTTATGTTTCTTTTCTGATTGATCGCCTAGATTAGGTTTGTGTTGAATTAGGGTTTGTCGCCAGACAGCTTCTCTGCTTTAAACATTAAAACTTGTCTTTCCTGATCACCTAGCTTAGATTCTTGTTAAGCTGAGGATAGAAGCGGACGCTCGCCTCACTTTAGAACATCAATTCAACCAGTTAACCTTATAATTGGAGTGTGCCTTTCGTAGGAGCCGATTAGGGTTAATTCGCTTGAAGAGTAACTCATAAATCATTAGTAATTGCACTAGTTAATTAAGTCGTTGCGAGAGGCGACCGTACCCGGGTGGCTAGTTAATCTTGGTAGTTAGATCGGATAGAGCGAACGTTCACCAGTCTTAAGGGTCAGGAGTTATGGTGGTGTATAGAAATTGATTGAACGCGAATTGAAATCCGCTGATTTGTTGATTGCTGTTGCCTTGGTGATCTAAGGGGGATTCAAAATCTAAGCTTGTCTGACGTCTATCTGAACCATCCAATCATTTTGTCTTTCAATTTCATTTTAATTTTCTTGCATCTTAGTCTAGAAGTCGTGGAACTCACACCACGCACAACGTGTTCAAACTTGGATAAATTGCCAGCTTCTTTGAGTAGTCAATTAGAAGAAACCCTGTGGAATACGATCTGCTTAGCTTTCTAGCTTGGTAGTATTTGATCACTGTTCTGCAGCTCATCACTACTTTAAAGAGCTTCTTGTGTGCATTGAAATCTAGCTCAGGAGGTACAATGCCGTGAGAGAGGTAATTAGCCAGAGTTACATACCATGGTTCTTCCGAGTTGGTTGCATTACTCAGATCTTGTGCGTGAGGAATTGCCCAGGGCTCGATAGCTATGTTGTTAACCTGTTCATACGTTTCAACACGCAACAGCTCGTCAGGGAAGGAATCATTGATAGGGGTAGTAGATTTACCTGATTGTGATTCCTCTAGTCGGGAAAGATGATCTGCTGCTAAGTTCTCCGCTCCTTTCTTGTCTTTAATTTATATGTCAAACTCTTGGAGGAGAAGGATCCACTTGGCTAATAGATGGCGCAGGGCAGCATGATCTGTGTAGACAATGGTATGTGAAAGAACCAGGTACTGTCTGAACTTGTCAAAGGAGAAAATGATGGCCAGAGCTCTTTCTCCGTAGTAGTGTAGTTTCTCTGAGCATCATTGAGTGTCTTGCTAGCAAAGTAGATAGGATGAAATCTCTTCTCCTTTCTCTGACCAAGAACCGCGCCAACGGCGAAGTCACTAGCATCGCACATAATCTCAAATGGAAGATTCCAATATGGTGCTGTAAGGATCGGTGCGGTGGTGAGTTGAGTCTTCAAAGTCTCAAAGGCTTCAAGACAAGCTTTATCAAATACGAAAGGAACATCTTTCTCAAGAAGCTTCGTCATTGGAAGAGTGATCTTGGAGAAGTCTCTAATGAATCTTCGGTAGAATCCAGCATGACCGAGGAAACTTCGAACTGTCTTAACTGAGGTCGGCGGTGGTAAGCTGGCGATGGTCTCAAGCTTTGCACGATCAACTTCTATACCGGCCTTAGAAATCCTATGGCCCAGAACAATGCCTTCGGTAACCATGAAGTGACATTTCTCCCAACTAAGAGCTAGGTTGGTTTCCTCACAACGAGCTAGCACCTTGTCCAGATTAGCCAGACACTTGGAAAATGAATCTCCATAGACGGAGAAGTCATCCATGAAAACTACCACCACATTTTCTACCAAATCTCCAAATATAGCAAGCATGCATCTTTGAAAGGTAGCGGGAGCGTTACATAAACCAAAAGGAATACGACGATAAGCAAACGTACCAAATGGGTAGGTGAAAGTCGTCTTCTCTTGATCATCAAGCTCGATGGGAATCTGGAAGTAACCGGACATCCCATCTCAGAAACAGTAGTAGTCATGACTAGCCAATCGTTCAAGCATCTGATCAATGAACGGCAGTGGAAAGTGATCCTTCTTGGTGGCATCATTGAGCCGTCAATAATCGATACAGACTCTCCATCCGGTAACCGTGCGAGTTGGGATGAGCTCACCCTTTGGATTAGGGATGACGATGATTCCTCCTTTCTTCGGAACGACTTGAGTCGGACTGACCCAAGGACTGTCGGCAATAGGATAGATGATACCGACATCTAGAAGCTTGAGTACTTCCTTCTTTACAACTTCCTGCATCAGAGGGTTAAGTCCGCGTTACGGTTGTCTGACTGGTTTGAATTCTTCATCAACGACTATCCGATGTTTGTAGAAGGTTTCAGAGATGCCTCTGATGTCTGCTAACTGCCAGGCAATAGCTCTGACGTGCTTCTTAAGTAGCCTAATCAGTCGCTCTTTCTGCTCGGGAGATAGATTCGAATTGATGATGACTGGTAACTGGCAGTCCTTCCCTATAAATGCGTATTCTAGGTGGTCAGGCAGCTCCTTCAAAGCGAGTTATGGCGAATTCTCGTATGATGTAGTAATCCGACTCGATGCTGGCTCGATGTGTGCAGGCGCAGTGATGGGTGTGAATGTTGCCTTCTGCTCGTCTAACTCATCCTGCCATAGGCACTGCTCTGGATCTTCTAATGCATTGTCAATCCCTGAAATCAAACACAACTCTAGCGGATCACTAGATAAGGCATTAGTAACGAAGTTGGCCAAGGCCAACTCTAGGGGATCAACAGTATAACAGTTATCATCTTGAGCAACAGAGTATCTCATGCTATCTTTAATGCGGAATGCAACACTCTCCTGTCCTACACTCAAAGTTAACAGGCCTTGTTTACAGTTAATATTTGCACCAGCAGTTGCTAAGAAAGGTCGACCTAAGATAAGTGTTCCGTCTGACTCGCGAGTATCTAGAACAAAAAAATCTGCAATTATAGTAAACGGACCACAGCAGACAGCTACATCTTCTATTATTCCCCTATGTAGTTTAACAGACCTATCGGCTAACACTAGATGCAGAGTAATTGGTTTTAACTGCCCTAGATTCAGCTTATCCTATCGATAAACAAGCATAACATTAATAGAAGCACCAGAATCAGCCAGACAGCGATCAATTTTAATGCCATTAATAATGCACAGTAACGTAAAAGAACCGGGATCAGAACACTTAGCTGGGGGTGTGGCTGCTGTCGCATGGGAGATGGCGCACCGAGAATAGAAGCGCATTCATTAGTAAGCGTGACAGAGTACGCCTCTCCGTTCTTCACTTTCTTCACTAGGTCTTTAAAGAACTTCCCAAGTGGTGGTATAATCTCTACAGCTTCTGTCACTGGTATCTTGATCTCTGCAGTCTTAAGAACATTGTACCACTTCTTATACTGAGTGTCATGATCCTTAGCCTTACTCATTACATCTTTTGGGAAGGGAATCCGAGGTACATATGGCGCCAAGACAGGCTCAGGAGCTGTCTTGGGAGGAGGAGGAGGAGCAGATGCTTTTCTTCCTCTTCTGTGATATCCTCAATTTCTGGCATATCCATGGCAGCACTGATATCTGGTATCACGTCAGGTTCCGGGGCCTTTGGATTAGTTGTTTGCTTACCGCTCCTGGTTGTAATAGCTTGAGCGTGTTCGCTCTTTGCACCGGAGTCTGCTTGAAATGCTGTTGGATTAAGGAGAGGATTGCTAGTAAAGAGTTTAGTCATATTGCTTATAGCATCCTCTATCCTCTGGCTCTGAGCTCTTTGTCCTTGATTGAGTGCAGCTTGAGCTTTTAATTGAATGTCGTGGTCGTCAAGTCTGCTCATAATCTGATCGAACTTCCTCTCAGAATCTATGTCTCTATTGTAGTACGGTTTTGCTTGAAACTGGTGTTGTCTTCGGATGAATCCAGGAGGTCTATGATAAGGATCTACTAACCGGTTGCTCTGGTTCCGTGGCACGTAGTTTCTGTAACCGGCATAGCCTTTCTGATTGTTAGCGAAGCCTTGATCAATGAAGTTTATCTCTTCTGTAGACCAGAATTCTGTTGTACCGAAGTTGAGGCAGCTTCCACCGTTATGAGCACAGGATCCACACCATCCACAGTCAGCCAAAAAGATGGTAGCTGATGGGGGATCGAGAGGGATACCAACTGCTTGTAGATGTTTCTGAACCTCCGCTTTGATCTGCTCTGCAACACTCATCTAACACTGACTCTTGGTTCCTTCTCTTTGCCTCTCCCAGTTTCTAGATTTTGAAGCACACTAGCGAAATGCAGAAGAGCATCCTGAGCAGTAAGGGCGGTGCAGTCTCCGCCTACTAAGGAGTTGACCCAATTTGCGGATTCTTCGCGCATACCACAAGCAAAGAATTCAGCCAACTGTCTTTGTTCATACCCATGGTGAGGACAGTTGAAGAGAAGAGATTGGAATTCATTCCATGTGTCATACAGGCTTGCATCTTCTCTCTGAGTGAACCTGGAGATGCGGTCTTTATAAGTAGTTGTCCTTGCGGGAGGAAAGTATTCCTCAACAAAATCTTTGGCTAATGCCTCCCAGTTAGTGTAATGACCTGGTGGTTTGCTTCCAAGCCAATGCTTAGCTGCATCTCTGAGAGAGAACGGAAAAGCCCGGAGATATAAAGTGTTCTTATTGAGGTTCCCAGACTTGAAAGTGTCACAGACAGCCAGAAAGTCAGTTATATGAGTGCAGGGATTATCATCTGGCCTTCCTTCGAATTGTATGTCCCTAGAGATTAGTTCTAGGAGAGGAATCTTAATCTCATAATCAAGATCATCGTCATTAGAAAGCACGGTGATGGGGATCAAAAGTTGGATGCACGCGGCTTACTGTAGTCCGCAACACTCGTAAGAGCAGTCATTGCGGTAAAGGAAGATGGAACGGAAGTGATACGTTTCTGTACCTGCTATGATCTGCAAGAGACAAAAACAAACACAATCGGTGTAAAATCGAAGTGTGATGGAAATGAAATATGGAAAGGTAGAAGAATAAAAATGCCAACTCTTATTTCAACAAAATAGAAGAGTTCCCCGGCAACGGCGCCAATTTGATGAGCTGCAGATAGTAGTCGATCAAATAACTACCAAGCTGTGAAGCTAGGGTAGATCGGATTCCACGGGTCTCCTCTACTTCCTTACTTCGAATATGTTGGCACTTAAATTCGAGGGTAAACACTTAGTGCGTGGTGTGAGTTCCACGACTTCTATACTAAGAAATGCAAAGATTAATTTAAATGAAATTAAAGCGAAAACGATTGATTGATTGACTAAGACAGAAGACAGACAAGCTTAGATTTCGAATCCCCCTTAGATCACCATAGCATAAGCAATCAACAGATTAGCAGTTTCCGATTCTAGTTAATTCAGTTCTCAAACACCACCATAACTCCTGACCCTTAGGTTTAAGACTGGCGAACGTTCGCTCTATCCGATCTAGCTACCACGATTAATTAGCCGCTCGAGTACGGTCGCCTCTCACAACGACTTAACTTAACTGGTGCAAATTCTAACGATTTATGAGTTACTCTTGCAGTGGATTAACCCTAATCGGTTCCTACGAAAGGCACACTCCAATTATAAGGTTAATTGTTCAACTTGATGTTCTAAAGTAAGGCGAGCGTCCGCTTCTATCCTTAGCTTAACAAGAATCTAATCTAGGTGGCCAAACCAGACAAGAAACACAGAGAACAAAGAACAAGTCAAACATGAAGAAGAAACTGAATGAATTTTGAATCTAATCATCGCCGATCCGTGACCGCTTTAAAGCCCTGGGTCACTTAGGGTTCATCTAATCTAAGCTCTATGAGTTTAGCTACTCATATTCAATACAGAAGAATCAAACACAGACAAAGGATACATCTCAGGTAGGAAAGACAGAGAAGAACTGTAAAACCTAATTTCGACACTCCTGGCAGCTTCAATCTGCTGGATTTTCAACTCCTAGGACTGGCTCTCCGAGATGGATGGATGGCGTCACGATCCGTTCCTGGCTCCTTGAACTCTATCCACTCGTTCTCTCTATTTCTCAGTCTTGGGATTTTTCGTCCCGCGTGTAAGTGTGTTTGATTTAGCCGCTTCTTTCAGTATTTATACCTAACCGGTGATTTCTGCTTTTCCACTGGATTTTTGCCGAAAATACAAGGGAATTTTTGGCGAAAATATCTGTTCAAATGTGGCTTCATCCGTCTGTTTCTCCTGGTTTATTTGGCTTAGGGTTTTCGGCGAACACTCACAAGGTTTTCGCTGAAAACTTCTTCTTGATCGGGACAGTGAATTTCTTCTTTCATTTTCGGTGAAAACCCAAGGGTATTTTGCCGAAAATATATGTGTAAATGGGGCAGGAATTCTTTTTGGGTTGAATGACTTTTCTGGTTGATTCGGGTGTGATTCCTCGGGGTTCCAGTGCCTTAGACACGTCCTTGGCTACCACATTTGATGGCGAACACCTGTGCTAGCACGAAAATACTAGAAAACCATCAAATAGACCCGACATGGGCCAAGGTAACACAAAAGGCATGAGATGGATTGGTTGAGTGAATATTCACTATTCTACCCTTAAAATCGTGTCTTAAGCAACGAAATGTCGCTTAAATGAGGCTGATAATCATGTCAATTCAAGTGTCATCAATGTCACTCTTCTCCTAGGCCGACCGTTCATGGCAACAGCCGGTATTACCATTAATGTCCCGAATGGCTTGTTGACATTAAGGGTCGGCAAGGATACCATGACATTCCGTCTCAAAAATGGTATGCAAGTCCCTATCAGAGAAGAGGCACATTGCTTATCTGTTAAGCTATGGAGTTGGCTTCGGTCAACTCCGTTTCTAATGAAAAATCTAGAGTTTCTGCAGAAATCTTCTTGCCAGGTGTAGGACAGGTCCCTACTCTGAAGAATGAGCTGCCGGCACAGAAGCCGAGAAAGAAGGAAGAGCCAAAGGCATCCCCTACTGAATCGACAAAAGTTAAGGATCCTGGCGAGATAAAGAAGGAGAATAAAGAGAAGGACACTTCTTTGAAATAACTATTCAGGCCTTGTAAAAATTCTGGTCATCTTCCCGAAGAACGAACCAAGCTAATTCAAGCACACGGGAAGAAGTTCACACTTGCCGGAGAATCCCCAAAGCCATATTCCATGAACTCCAACTCGGGCCTAAGAGAAATCCTGAGTTGGGATGTCTCCTAATACCGTCCAGGTATCATCCGGCTCAAGGACGTTAAGCAAGAGCGCTTTGTGGGAGGCAACCCACGGCTGGAGTCAGTTTTTTTTTCATTTATGTCAGACTTAGTGTTCTAGAGTCAGTTCGGGGGAGCCAAAAGTGTCAGTTTGTTTCTTATTTTTCGTGTGTATTCTGTGTGTCATAGTGTCAATCGCAAGTTGTTTGAGGTTGTTCCGATTTTTGTGGATTTAACTGTGATTTTCTGAAGTTTGCAGGGATTGCAAAAATATTTTCAATCGTACAGGTCAAAATTTTCGGCGAGAATATACCCATGTTTTCGGCGAAAATTCCCTTTAAAATCTCACTGAGTTTTCCAGACGTTTTCAACACAACTTTTCGGCGAAAATTCAATACACTTTTCGGTGAAAATCCTTTTGAAAAACCGGCAGTGCTTTTTAACTGATGTTTTCGGCGAAAATTGCACTAGTTTTTGCCAAAACTCAAGGCAAAATTTTTGGATTATTCCTTTTAATTCTCGGTCACTTCTTCTCTCTCTCCTCACTTCATTTTCAAAAATATTTGTAAAAAACCCTCCCCCTCTGTTTTTCAAAACCCGCCGCCGCCGCCACATTTTCACCACCGCCGCTGTTTCCGATCGCCGCCGCACATCTTCCCTTCCATTTCCGATCATCTCGAGCCCTAGCACAGTCAAATCGGAGCTCTAGAGCTCCCGTTCAGCCAAACCCTAAATTTTCAAAATTTTCACCGATTTCTCTTTCTCCATTCATTTTCAGCACCCATGACTTCAAGGTAAGTTGTAGAACTTTTTATTCTGAATCTTTTGACATGTTGAATGCTAAATTTCGTCAGGGTTGACTTTCAGTTGACTTTTCGGTTTGCCTCAATTTACGTGCCGAATGATTTCGTGTGAACTAGGTTAGCTGAACTCTTTGGACTGATCTAGCATGCTTAGGGAGTATTGTGCTGAATTATATTACCAATTGTTCGTGTGTTGCTATGCTTAAGACCTATTCTTTGCGGTGTTGATTTTCTGAGAAATGTTGGTTTGACCATGAACTGTTTATCCTCGTTTGGCTACCTTATGTGCTCAATTACGTTCATATTATTGTGTTTGCCATCTGAGATCATATTATACCGACATTTTCCGCTTTGTGCTAATATTGCCATGATTAGGGTTCAATGTTCTATTATGTTTACTTTTTGAATGTCGGTTTGACTTCTGAACTCTGCTTGTGATAATTCCATTCTGGCTGTTCCTAAGCATGTATTTTAATTGTTTGTGATTACGGGTTAATCTGCTTTGCTTATCCCCACTCAGTTTTCCTCATTTCTTTGTGAAATTGAGTTTTTCTACTAAGTGTGGGTAGGGTTTTAGTTTGACTAATCTGGTTTCGTTTCTGGTTTTAGGAATGTCACTCATAAGCGCAGGACCAAGGCGCGACTTGATACCGCCTCCAGCTCCCGAGTTCCCGTCCCCGTCACACCCGCCATCCAGGGCCCTCCACCAGCATTCCCTGGCCGTGTCGGGTACCACTCCACTGTAGCTCGCCTACCCCAGTACTACTTCGAGCGCTACCAGCGGCTCGAGCATATTCCTGAGCTGATGTTCGCCCACTTTCCATGGATTCCCTCTTCGACCACGATGAGACTGGCACCGGAACGTGCTCGACGCCCTGGTACCCGCCGGACTCTTGGAGCTGACCACCATAGCTTCCGACTTCCCAGATGTCGCTCTACAGGAGTTTTGGGCGACATTCGATCAGGACAAGCACAAGAGGAGGCAGGGCAAGAAGGTCGTCTCCTTCTAGCTGGGCGGGGTGCACAGGATACTCACCTATGATGAGTTTGCAGCTCATCTCGGGATTCCCCACGAGCACTACGAGGGTCATCACCTCGGCTGGGAGACCGATGACGACGAGGAGTTGTACGACGCACTCTGGAGCCACATGACTGGAGTGCCCGGCGATCGTACCACGCAACATAACTCAGTTAAATCCCTCTGTCACCCTCTCTATAAATTCATTCATATGGTTTGGCGGAGATCACTACTGTATGCTCCAGAGAAGGACCGCCACCATATCAGCAAGGAGGAGCTTCTTCTTCATCGCGCCATCTAGGCGAGTTACCCTCTTCATCCCGGATGGGTGCTTGCTCGTTTATTCCGCCAGAAGACTTAGAGGTCGAGGCCACCTCGCTCACTCCTGGGAGGCAACTTTGTAGGCCGACTCATCATCTCCTTCGGGCTCAGCCAAGAATATGGCCCGGACATCCCACGCCGCAGAGTACGCACAGTTGGAGGTGATTTGGTGGTCGAGTACGACCTCGAGCTGGACCTCAGTCCCCAGGTAGCAGCAGATCCTCCCCTCCAGCATATGGATGAGTCGGAGGAAGAAGATGATTCTTAGCAGCCGCAGCCCCAGCCGCAGCCAGAGTTTCATGATCATGTACCCTCGCCACATCATCAAGCAAGGTATGCACACCAGTCGCCACCGCCCATTCCAGAGCCATACCAGGCGCCTCTGATGACACTCGATTTGACGTGATTTTCAGCCCCATTTAAGCAACATTTCATGCCCCTTTGATGCCATTTTGATGAGTATTTGGTGAATATGTGTTTATTATGTAATTTTAGGCTCCTAGTGCGTACATTGTCCATATATTGGCTATTTTAATCCTTTTTGTGAACTTTTATGTTGAGCCCCCAGGCTACCATATTATAGAGGACTTTCTCACGAGTCCAACGCTTCAAACGGGGACCAAATCGGAGTTCAAACGGAGCGGGAATGATCAAAACAAGTTGGAACTCTGCCCAGCTCAAAACGCTGCGTTTTGGAGCTTACACGCCATGTAAGCTAAATGCACTGTGAGCTTACACGCCGTGTAAGCTCCCCAGACGGGAAAATTCAGCCTTTTCCAACTTGTAAAGGGTTTCTAGGGTTATATATAGACTTTTTCAAGCCAGATTGAATAGACACGAATTTTGGCTGATTAGCCACGACCTTAGGGTCGATAGATAGAGTTTAGAGAGTTCGAATATCCGTGGAGAGATCATGACGCCATCCTTCCACCTCGAAGAGGTCGGAGCTTAAAGTTGAAGATCCAGGAGATCGAAGCTTCGCCAAAGTCGTCAGAATAAGGTTTTTCAGTTCTTATCTGTTCTTCCTCTGTATGATGATTTCCTTTGTTGCCTTTGATTCTTCTGTTATCGTTATGAGTAGCTAAACTTGTAGAGCTTAGATTAGATGAACCCTAAGTGATCCAGGGCTTTAAAGCGGTCACG